>JAJTUV010001720.1:217500-335997 GCA_021653895.1 Mastomys natalensis | reverse complement strand
GGGAAAATAAAAAGGTTTTTTGGGCCCCAAAAAAGGGTTTTCGTTCCCTCCTGCCTGGGGGCTTCTTGCTTCAGCTCTTTTTAAAACCTCACTTAAAGCCTGACGGGGCCTGGCCTTTTCCCGGCCTTGCTTCTCCTCGCCCGACCCTTGGCTTCTGCCTCCCGGGGCCCCTGGGCCCGGCAGACCCCTTGGCTTCTGCCGGGCCCGGGGCCCGGGGCCTCGCCTCCCCCCTGTTTCCCGGGGCCCCCTTTTCCTGACCCTCTGCTCCTTCCTTTTCCTCCCTGCTCCCCCCGGAGCTGTTTCCTGCAGTTTCCCTTGACTTTGGCCCTCAAACACGCATGATTTTTCCAGTGTCCCCTCCCCTCCTCCCCCGGGGGGGGGCCCCCTTTCCCCCCGGGCCAAAAGGATTTGGGGAACCCCTTTTCAGGGGGTTTCCCGGGGGGCACCACAGGTCCCGGGCAGAAAAAGGGTTTTTGGGGAATTGGGACCATTTTTTAAAAAGGGGCCAGAAAAAGAAAGAAAACACAATTACACAATTAGCTGTAATGAGATTAATGCAAGAAAGCCAAAAAGATAGTTACAGTACTAAAAAAGAAAGTCACGGGGACTAATTCCCAATTGGAGCGAAAGCCACCCAAATTCAAAGGAAAATAATTATTGTGCTACTTAAAAACGGGAAAAAAGTAAATAAAAGGGGAAAATTTCTAACAAAACTAAATTCAATTTTTTCCCCAAAAGACAAAGATAAGTGCGTCTAGGAAAAAGGGGGGACGTTCTTCCCAGGTTCCCCAAACAAGGAACAGAAAGGAGGGGAAAAAGGGAAAGCGTCTGCTCCCTCACCCGGGTTTTTGGGAGTCTCTCTCTCCCCCTGTTAAGCTCTCTGACTTTTTTCCCTCATTCCCCTGCCCCTTTTGATTTTTTTCCTGGGGGAAAAGGGGGCCCCAATGAAAAAAGGGGGCTGTTTAAAGGGACGCAGAGTTTTTTTTCCTTAAAATTTTCTGTCCTAAACCTCTATGCCCATTTTCATGTGACCAAACAGGTTTTTTTGGGAAAGGGGGAGAAAAAAAAAAAAAAAAAAAAAAGTCGGCATTAAGCAAAATACATTCGGCACAAAAAAGGGAAGTTTCCCCAGCTTTACTGCTGAGGAAAGTTTCACCCCAAAGACCTCCTTTAAAGATGGGGGAAAAGGTTGTAGAAACCCCAGATCTAAATTAGCTAACAGGGAAAGGCTCACATTTGGGGCGCTAACCCATAAGGGTTAATGCTTGATATTTTTAAAAATCTAAAGGGGGAAAAAATGTAAGGGTTATGAAAAATATGCACACAATCAAACGGTTTGTGGGGGTGGGGACAGGGTTTGGGTCCTCCCTTTGCAAGTTTGCTTCTAAAGGGGGGGTTGGCATGGCCAGAAAGCAGCCAAAAGGGCAAATGAAAGCGGAGTTGGGATCCCGCTTTGTGTGCCCCTGCATAGCACTTGCTCTTCTGCCACCCTCCCTGCCGCCTCTCCCCCTCCCTTGACCCCAACCCAGCGCTTGGGAAATGATTTTTGGGGAAACCCGAAGCAAACCCCGGTTTTGAATCAAAGAGAAACAAACACAAACAGCATAACTACTAAGTCATTCTAAATACCCCCAAAACCCCTCACAAACACCACTCGGTTGGTTTAAAACCACAATGGCGCAGGGGCCCCCCAACACCCAAACGTCAACGCCCGTTAAACATGACAATTATAAAATTCCCGCTTTAACACAATGCCAGAAAAAACCCTGGTATTTTAACCCCCCCCCAAATCCCTTAATTTTTACCAACTGCAAAATTTCTATACTCAAGGGGGAGTCACAAACAAGTTCCCCTGATTGCAGCCCCCGGGGGGAAGGAAGAAAGGTTTCACTATTTAAAACACTTAATATCCCCTTGCCCATAAAAGAAAAACACCCTTTGGAATGTTCCCCCTTAAAACCCCCTCTCTATTTTAAAATTAAAAAACCATTTCCCAATTGGAACCCCCATTTTGGGGGTTTTAGAAAAGTTAAATTTAAAATTGCAAAGGGGGGTAAACGGGGGCAAAACCCTTTTGCTAGCCAAAAGTATAAGGAATATTCCCCTTTTTTCCAATTTTGACCCCTTTCATTTTAGGGTGAAAAAAAAAGCAGCCCCCCCTTTTTTATTTCCCCTTTAAAAAATTTTCACCCCCAAAATTTTTTTTTTTGGCTTTCAAATCCGCTGCCCTAATTTAAAACGGTTTTTTGGTTCCCTTTTTTCCCCAGGTGGTTTTTTGGGAATCCCCTCCTTTTTTTTTTTTTTAAAAATATTTTAGAATTTTTTAACACTCCTTTTTAATTTTTCCCTGTTCGTTAAACGGATATCACTAATACCTTTTTTTTTATCTTTTTAAAAAAAATTTTCCCATTTAAATAAAAAAGGAAAAAAAAACTTTAAAGAAAAAAATTTTTAAATTTGGGACAAAATTAATTAAAAATTTTTTTTTAATTTGTTAAAATTAAAAATTTTCCCTAAAAATTTCTTTAAAAAAATAAAAACAAAGAAAAAAAAAAAGTTTTGTCACCACGAATATTGGAAAACACTTAACCCCAAAAAAAAAATTTAAAAAAAAAAAAAATTTAAAAAACACACGGCATTTAAAAACCATTTACAGGGAAAAATTTTTTTTAAAAAATTTATAATCACAAAAAAAACCTTTAGTACCATAAGAATTTTAATTTTCCCCCCTTTTAAAATTTTTCTTTCAGATAAAAGGGAAATCCCTGTATTTTGCAACTAAAGTTAGTGTTACTTTAAGTTCTTGTACAAAACAGATTTGGAACCACATTCAGGAACAAGGGTTAGTAGATTGAGATGAGAAACCGCAGATCACCCCAGAGGCCGCCATGTACTACACCAACATCAGATTCTCAATGCTCCTTCATTAAATTTCCTTTTCGCAACAGAGTAAATTATCAGTCCCTAAACATATTCCAAAGAACAAGTCATTTTGTTCTTCAAAACAACGTTGTTTCCCAAAACCAAACAGTTGTTTGTTGGCCCTTGTTTGTTTTGGAAGTCTACCAACCATATGTTGTGTAATCTAACGAAAACGCTTGCAAGTGACAGGAAGCAGGAAGCTGAAAACGAAATCCCCACTTTTCTGTTACCCGTGGAACAACACGGGTGTAACAGCAGCTCAGTGCTTGGTTGTTTTGCTTTGTTTTTTCACAAGGTTAAAAGAAGGGGAAAGAGAAAACCGGGAAAGCTAGACAAAGGACACGCAAAGCCCATTACCAGAGGTAGACCCATGACTGTAAGAAAAGCCTGGCGATCCTGGGAAAAAGGGAAATGGGTTATGTTGTTTTGGTCACAAGAACACAAAGATGGAAGGAGATTGGTGCCGGGAAGCACAGACTACAGAAGGTGGAATTGAATGAGACATGAGAGCCCGGGAATTTTAACTTGGCGGTTTACCTTGTTCAAAAAATTGTATCGCCTTTTAAATTTTTCAAAGAAATGGATCTGATGCTAGTTGGAAAATAAGAAAATAAATACCATGTCATTCATTTTTTTTTTTTAAATTTCCCTTTCCACCGGTAAATAAATGACACTTGCTATACCTTTCTAATTTTTAGCAATATTATTTTTTAAATAAAAAAATTGGTACCCCTGAAGATAAAGATTATTTCAAGGCTAAAGCACACATTTGATAATCTACACTACATTCCAATTAGTAAAAGGAACAAACACTTTTTTTTAAAATTTTTTTAGTAGGTAGCATTGCACTTCACACCAAGGAGAGGCATACATTATTAAAGCACAAGATTCCAAGAAATGGAAACTAACAGTTTTTGTTTAGGCTTAATCAACCTAAAATTATCTCAAATCCAAGCATTTTCAAAACATGATAAAGAAAATTTAAAAGCATCTAGAGTAGAAGTCAACAAAACAAAAAACAATCAAATGAAAATAAATCTAAAATTAAGGTAGTCTGATTAAAAAAATTTCTGTATTTAAGAACTATGTGACTTTAAGTAACTTTAAGTTACTTTAATTCCGGGTTAAACAGAAAAAAAAAGAAAATATAATCTACTTCTCCCACAGATCCGTCCCCAAGACTATGGACAAACTGGAAATGGGCATACCACCCGATGATTATGATTTTAAATAAACAACCCCCAATACAGGGGTTCCACGGTCACCATGAGGTGACGCTCTATATTCGGCCACGGGCAGAACAGAACTTGGTTCTCTAGATTTTGTTCTTTAAAGGGGACATAGCAATTCTTTTTTAAAACTATGCAGATAAAGGAAAAAACAGTCCCAGCTTCTAATTATTAGAAATGAAGGATAGAAATAATATTCACTGAGAAAACAGATAAATAAACTTGATCACTTTGTTCAGCTATCTACAACTGCCCAGTATGTGTAAATCATCAAAACAAACACAGCCCCACTACAAAGGGCCCAGCCTCAGGGTGTAAACCAGTAGCTTCTTCTGCCTCTTTCTGCCTAGGACCTGGAAGTTCTTTCTGGGTGTGTCTAAGGAATAACAGCATTCGGTACAAAGTATTTCTAAAGGGTCAAAGCCGAGAGTGAGAATTCTAACACTCCCGGGACACCCCTGCTGCCCTTTTTCAAAAAAGGTGACTTCCCCCACTGTTGCTCACTGGTGAATCTCCCCCAGGATCAGCCCTGCCACTTTTGTCCTTAGAACAATGAGGGGGGGAGGGCAGCCCCATCGTTTGTGTTTAAAAAACTTTTTGGAAAACACATGGCCCGGGGAAAACCGTTCTCTTGGCTTAGTATCCCGGGATACCCAGAGCTCAAGTGAGCACTGATGAACTTGTTTGGGCTCCTTAAGCACTGCATCTGGAACACGACTCCCTCCTGAAATGGCTGCAATTGTTACATACAATCTTTTTGTAACTTGCTTGCTCCAGTTTCCTTCACTTACAGATATTAATTTTTTTTATGGCAGACTTGACTTACAACTTACCTTTGAACCAACAGAAACAATCTAAGAAGATCTTTACCTTTTGAGTCAAGGGTGCTTTCCTCATGAATTCCCATTGATTTCTTTGGTTCAGTAACGGACAGGGTTTAAAAAAATACTAATTAATATTCTGTCCGATTGGGACTTTGGAATTAAATAATACATTTCTCATTGAGAAAATTTTCTTTAAACAAGATTGGTTTTTCAAGTATTGATTAATTCCTCATAGCTTATGGTATACAATCTTAATGTTTTCATTGCTCCCAGTACTTGGGAAAGGATTAATACTACTTAGGCAAAGGTGACCATAATTAATCAGTCATTAATATTCTAATAGTCATGATAAAAATATCATTCATTCATTGGTTTCTTTTCATGAATATAAAACATTCTTTTTATGATTCTTAAATTTAAATCCTCAAAAACGTACTAAAAACTTCCTTTATTAAATTTTATGCAGGTCAAAGTTTAAATTATCAACAGAAAATGAGAAATAAACTTTTTTTTTTCAAAAACTGATGAAAAAATACTGCTTTTTAACATTTTGAGATTTCATGCATTGTACTTTTTAATCAATTCACGAAACTGATGAATGCCCCTCAATCACACAAGCTTTCCAACCCTGATTAAACCCTAAACTTTGTGAGACTCGAGTTCACTTTCCAGAACTAGAGACACACAGATAATTTATTACCATCAACTTCCACATTTACTCTTCCTCATTCACACAAAATCTGAAAAGGCTCTGTTTGATAACATTTAAAGATCCCCCGAAACAGCATTATGGATGTCTTTAAACCATTACAAAACTCAATAATGATAGGCTGCTAAAAAAAAACATATTTCAAAGCTACACTTAGTCTACATATCAATACCCCTAACTCAATTTTATATAGTATCAAAGCTATTTCACAAACCCTTGCTTCCCCACATACAGCCTCTAGTGTACTCTGTTCTACTTACAGGACTCTGAAGGCTTTCAGAGAAATCAGTTGTTACTGACAGACTCGAAGACTTGTCTGTGTTGTAAATTCCTGATGTTGTATCGATCCACTTTGTTTCAGGTGAACCTATAATTTTAGGTACCACACTGGTAAGATTGAGGGTTTTTATGCCGTATAAATGGCAGGGAAGGCTGGTCTTTGCCCCAGTCTGATTGGCACATGAAGATCAAGTAATGAATACACATAGACGTAAAGTGGAAAGAAACAGTTACTGAATGCACAGATAAATGTACACAGATGTACAGTCAGACAGACAATGAATCAAGTCACATGTAAATGACATGGAGACTTTAGGGCTTTAATCAGCAGACCACCTTCCAAGACAAAGGTTAAAAATCACGGTAGTTAGTAACAAGAAAAACTAGCAAATGTGCTGGTTCTTTTCTTAAATTGGGACTACATGTTATATGCCAACACCAAAAACTGGCAGGTCTGAAGAGGCTCAATGTCCCCTCCCACCTAACCATCACCCATGACAAAGAAACACAATGGTGTAAAAAGCAGATTAAAATGCTATGAGAATACATAGGAACATGTCCTCCTGGAGTTTGAGAACAGCAGTATACTTAAATACTACAGAGAACAGTAAATTGGACGGCCAATCTTTTTGGCTGTTCTTATTTTTTGAGATAGGCTGTCCTGGAACTCAACTCTGTAGACCAGGCTGCCATCAGACTCAGAGATCACCTGCCTCTGCCTGCCCAGTGCTAGGATTAAAGATGTGCACCACCACTGCCCACCCCACGGTACCATTTTTAATGCTCAGCTTGTGATCTGAAGATCCATGAAGATCAAGTAACAAATACACATAGATGCTAAAGTAGAAAGAATAAAGTTGTGACTCCCAGGTGAAGATACGTCTGCTTTTGACATGAGCATCCAGCCAGGTAAGTTACAGAAACTGTCAAACGGTGTCCAATTCAGCAGATTGGCTAGTGAAGCATTTCAGAAAGCATATTCAGAGGCCTGTTCGTGATTTGTCCCAACAACGATGACAAAACAACTGTAAGCACAAAGCTATGTAAACTGGGGATGGGGAGAGGATTAATGAAGCCAACTGTTAGAACCATCTGCCCATGTTGGGTTTCCCTATTTAGAAAGCCAGACAGTGGGAAGCGAACTCACCGGACTTTCCATAGCGCCGGACGTCCATCACTAAGTTTCCAGTTTCTTGGGCATTTGCCATAACTTCCTCCCACTTTTTTGTATCCTTATATGAAAACTTGGTGTTATTGATGGCGAGAATTTCATCATCTACCTGCAGCTGAGAAAATTCTGCTGGGCCACCTAAACAACATAAAGAGAACAGTTGAATAAAGAGAAACCCACACAGTCTGCAATCTGTTGTTGCTTTAAATTAAGAGAATTTTTCTTCATCTCAGCGAGTTCTATTCATTTCCAGTAGAGAAGCAACACTGACATTTTTATATCTAATATATCATATATCAGATATAGCTAATATTTGAATCCCTACACCACATGAAGTATCAAGGACATTATTTATTTCATAGTCTCTATCTTCATTTACATGGAAAGGAGAATTCGTAAGTTCAGCCAATAAAAAATAATTTAACTCTCCAAAGGACAAAGAAAAGAAATATAATTATTTTAAATTAAAAATGTGAAATATATTATATTTTAATTGGGCATCAATTAGAACCCTGGGGCGGGGAATACAAGAAAAAAAGAATACCACATAAAACTACCACTAAAGCACCGTGATTACAAAAATTCTTAAATTTTTAAAAAGCCAAATCAGCACACAGTTGTGCATAATAAAAATATGTAAAGAGAGACCTCCTCTCAACTAGGACAGACATCACTGTAACTTTCACCTTTGGGAGCAGTTTCTGGGTTTGCCTTGGCATAACCCTGGCTATGGGAAAAGTAAGCAGCCAGCAGAATCCCAGAGCACCATGAACATATAAAAGTGACAGATAAAATACTAACAATGCTTAGAAAACATCACTCTTCGCTGGAGGTGACCGCAGAAAGAAGGACCTAGCATGTGGAACACATTTGGATGAAGCCACTGCAAACAGCAACATAAAAACCCCCATGTTGGTCTATTATATGCCTTATACATCTACCACAAAACACAATTAGTCACAGAAAATTTATACTAAATTTTTAAGTATTACATGTTAACATTTCTAGAAATTGAGGGTTTTTTTGTTTTGTTTTAAAGAAAACTCTCTTAAGTTTACAAAATAGAGATTCTCAAAATTAAAATGAATTAGGAAGGTAAAATAAACAATAATAATTTGTAATTCCAACTATTTGTCTCAGGGAAGAAACTTCACCTTTTGCCTCCACTGAAATGCATCTTTCCTACATCCCAAATGCATTCACTACATCCCAAATCAAGTTGCTTCTCATTTCCCACATACACAGAGGAAAAGATAGCACAATACAGTCAGGTCTATAATTCGGTTTATAGTTACCTTTTTCAACTGATGCTACGAAGATTCCAGAAAGATCCCATTTTATTGTAAACCCAAAGACAAGTTTGTTCCGGGCGTCTGGTTTATGCTGATTCTCATATCGCTGAACTGATCCTGAAAGTAAAACATGAAACGCTGGTATCAGGTGTCCCTGGCACCCACAAGGAGGAAAACCTATCCATGAAAGACGGGAGGCTACACCAAGGTACACCCTAGCTACTTCATCATGAGACAGCAGCTTCCCACTTTCTTCCTTGGGTTTGATAAAATGTTCACTTATATGTATATCACCGAGTCATTTTTTCTGCTAAAATAAGGTAAGGGCAAATTTATCATCAACCAACATTTTCCTTCCTTTTAATATAATCCTACCAACAGGTTGGCCGTTCATAAAGTCTAGGCTCTTATTCACCGTACAAGCAAGTCTAATTTACAAACCACTTACTCATTGCCAAAAACAAAAAAGAGTAACTTACATTCTTTGTTTTTAAAATGACAGAGAGCATATTGGAAAAATAATCTACCTCCAATATTAAGCATTTATAGCTGAAGCAGGTAAATGTTCCATAGTTATCAGTATGGGGAATCCATCTGGAAACTCACCAGGCCTGCCCCACTGGGCATATTTGCTGGCTTAACTGGCTCATGAGGATACAGAGGCATAGACATTGCTGGTGCCCATGTATAAAAAACAGAACTCGTTCTCTCATCTGAGAGAAATGATACAATAAGATACCCAGAATAACAGATCATTCTCCTTTAAGGCATCATCAGTACCCACCAGAACTCAAGAACAAGGCATCTTAGGAAAAGCAGAACACTACTTCCACCTCCTGACTATACTACACAAAAACGATCCTAAACTGCCCAGGATATATTTACATTCATATTATATTCCACACCACCCCATCTCTTCTCCTCTCCATCCTCACTCTCTTAAGATGTTTTTCTATTTTATGTGTGTTTTGTCTTTATATCCGTGCGGACACTTCATGTGTCCAGAGGCAAGAGTGGCTATTAGATCCTCTGGAACAGCAGGGAGACACGATATGGGTTCTAGGAACTGAGTCTGGGTCCTCTGGAAGAGGAACGTGTTCTTAACTGTTGTGCCAACTCTCCAGCCCCCTGGATTTTCATAAATAATTTTCTAAATCAAATTTCAGTTTCACAATAAGCTACCATTGTTAAATCACCTTTCATTGGCCAGCAGATGGCTCAGCAAGTGAGACCACTTACTACTGAGCCTGGCAACCTGCGTTCAGTCGCCAGGCCTCAGAAGGTAGGAGAGGCCTAACTCCTCCAGGTTGTCCTCTAACACACACACACACACACACACACCACACACACACACAACAAATAAATGCAATTAAAAATTTTAAACATCTTCCTTAACATATACCTTACTTGAGGTAAAAACAGATATAAACAATACTGAGTTTATCAGATTAGTCTTTTTCTTTATTTTCTAATCATAAAGTACTTAAGGCATACCTATTTGGGAAAAAAAAAAAAATCTTCCCAAATCTGCTTTACTTTCCAGATCACAGACTGCCAACCCTTCATTTTAATTTGGCAGTTACCCTCAAACCTAGGGCTACCCAAAGCAGTAATAAGCTTTCTTGCCTATGTTTTTCAACCATAAGGTAAATTTAAGATTCAAGTGACAGTACTCTGAGAAAACCTATATAATATGTAGGAATTACAAGAAATGAAAGGAAGGCAAAGATATAAGCAGGTGCTAAGATTTATGAACACATGGGAGCACAATAATGCAGCTCAGTTGCTCACTGTGCACCATGCACTAATTGTGTGTAGACTCTGGAAGACCTGGTACTGCACTTGGGGAAAGAAAGATGAATAAGGCTTGATCCTTGTTCTTAAAAATAATTGTAACTCTTCAAAAGTGGATAGGAGGGGTTTCCAAAGCAAGACAGAAATGTAGCTAACAGAAGTCTCTTTGGAAAGAGTTTAGATAAAGGCATCCAGATGTCATCACGATAGGAGTTACTAATGAGCCTGCTGAATGTCAATCCGAAGGTAAAAAGCTTGGCTGAGAATGAATAGAGAAAGTCGCTGGTTGGTTCTACTGCTTAGCAAGAACTTAAATTAGAGGGGACCCAGTGGAAATAAATGGTCATCTTTACCACACACACAAAGATCTGACTTTAAGCCAAGGGCAGTACAGAGTCTATTGTTATAAAAAGAAAGAGAGAAAAATGATGGGTACACAGTCAAACTACTAACTGAAGTTTTATTAGTTGAATAAAAGATGAGATGGTGTTTTAATAAATAGTCTCAAACTACATGTTAAAAGCTTCTCTGTAGGAGACGGCTATTGAACATTATCTTTTTCTTCCAAATAAAAGATGAAGGAGAATGAGTTTCAACCATAGAGGGAGGAGCTATACAACTACAGTAAATCAGAACAATTCTCCCAAAAGGCTATTCTGAGCTTGAAAATAAAGACATCTCTGAACACGTTAAATAAAAAAACAGACAACCACCTCTCTGAACCTACTAACATGGAGGATGGTTTTGCTATACTACAAGCAGCCATCCTGCCATGTCCATACTCAGACAATACACAAGCAAAGAAAAAGTAAGCATTTACTAGGAATCTCTGATAATACCCAGGTTACCTCATGTATGACATTGAATTAATGTCAGAGCCTGCTCTCTCTCACAATGGTTTTCAAGTTTTTCATGGTTGAGGCCCTCCTTCCAAATGACAATCTCATAAGATGAACAGCATTCTTCACAAAATATACATATGTCCGTGTACACACACACACACACGCTCAAACACAATATTTAAGTAGGTGATGGTGATTTGAGGAAAGGTTGCCGGTCACAGTCTCCAGTTGCATCACTTCTTCATTATAGAATTCCTTAGGACATTCCTGTGAAGTGCTGAGTTCCTGCACAACCAGGTCATGCCTAAGACATTTTACATGTAAACATAGCTACAATTTGGTCATGCATGAACTAACAATGATTTCAGGCAGGACCTCTAATTTCTTAACTTTCTCTACAAAATTTAAGCCATGTGAGCATGGTACAAAGGATCTGAGCTACAGAAGACCATTGAGAAATTACCTGTTTGAACTAGATGGAACAAAAGTATAAATTATCAAGGGAAACCTAGGTTATTTTTGATGACTAAGAAATGAATTACCCAAGGAGTTTCAGTTGTCCATGCCAGAAAAGAAAAAATAATAGTTACCCATCAACGGCTCAGCATTTAAGCTAAAAGCAATTTCCCTCAGATTGGCTACAATTTGGACAGAAGTCCCCACTGAAAGTGAGATTGCACCACTCACTGTCAGGCTGATGAGCCGGAAGAGACTTTAATTGTCTAAGGATAGACAAAAGTGGCCTGGTATCACCAGAGTATGAATTATTTCTCCTAGAGTTGATGAATTATAATTACCATGTCACCACAATGGAATTAATGAAACTCAGAGTCAGTCTTATGCACTAAGAAAACTATTCCTTTCCAGTGTTTCAACTAGACAAATGAATTGATTAGGAAACCCCACGCATTTGATTAAAAAAAAAAAAAAAAAAAACACTAAAAACAGATTTGGGTGACATAGTCCAGAATAGCAAAGGAAAAAACTCTTTAAATTTCTGTCTGCACAGTTCCTTAGTGCATGCCTGGTTCTCCTTGGAATGAGAAGGGAAGGAAGTGGTCTTCATGTCATGGTCCCTTTCTAACACTGTCCCCTCACCAAAGACCTAAGTCTTTGTGTATCCTCTGTATATTTACTACTCTAGAGCAGCAGATGGCTTGCCCACCCCTACCAGCTGATGCAAGCCTTCTGAGCTTTAATCTACAAAACCCAACCAAAGTACATGTATCCTGCCAGGCCCTCCCAACGCTTCTGTAAGTTGGGAGCACTCTTCTAAGTCACCTGTTGTCCCACTTCCACCTTGCCCATCCCTCACAGTCTCTCTACCCACATCTTAGTCTCATCAGTGTTTGCTTCCCCTTGTCTCTCATCTTGGAGTTCCTCAGTCGTCACAACCTTTCTGACCATATAGCCTTCCTATGTAACTTGCACTCATCAACACACCTTAAAGCTACTAGGTACAACAGTTTCAAAATTAAAGTGTCTTCCTCTAGACATGCTCTACTTCCTGCAGATTTTCATATCTTGGTTACATGTGTCACTACCCAACCACTGTGAGAGTTAGAAATGCTTCTCTCTGCTTTCTTTCCCTTCTGTCCCTAAATTTACCCCTCCTGCTGCCTCGCTCACTCTTTTAATAATGTGTTCTCCAGTTTACAGACTATGACCTTGAATGAGCCCATCGTCTTTGCCCTTCTGTATGTCCCTATCAGAGTTCAAGGCATATTTCTTCTCTCCTCTTATCACCTCCTGTTTTTCTCTTGTATCTCTAGCCCTCCTTCCCCACAGCTGTCAGAAATCTACTTATAGAAAAGACTGATTATACCACACCCAAATTTTACATTGCCAATAGCTCCCTAGTGCCAGCTTGGTTGAATTCAAACTCTGCATTTCTGAAATAAGTTCAGTTCAGGTGAGTTTCAATCGTAGATGCCACCTCTCAAAGAATCATTTGAAGAATGATTTCATTGTCAGGTACAAGGATAGACAATTCTAACCACAATACCTGGAAGGCTGAGGAATGGGTAATTGAGAGGTTGTGGCCAGTTTGAGATAACTTTATCACTATGGGCCAGAAGATATTTCAACCTCCAGTGGTTATAAATTTGAAAAGCATAGCAATGTTAAAAATAAGTCTGAAGTGGCTGAGTGGCTCAGTGGGAAACAGTGCTTGATGTTTGTATAGAGTACCCAAGTTTGGTTCCAGCACCCATATCTGATATTTTACAATCACTTATAAATCAGCTCTGGTGGATCCTACACCATCTTTCTGGCCTGTGGGCACCGTACACATGTGGCATGCACACGCATGCGCACACAACAACACACACACACAACATGCACACAAATAATTTTTTTAAGAATAAGTCAAAGCCAATGTCCTAACTATATAGGCAATCCTCAACTTTGAGCATGCCATAGAGGAGGAGGAAGAGGAGGAGGAGAGAAAGGAGAGGAAATGATGAGAAGATTAAAGGGGAGAGGGGGGGAGAATGTCATTAGGCTTAGTTGAGACAATGGAGTGAGGGACATGTAGTTCACCAGCCCAGGACATGTCATTAACTGAACTTTCAAGTATTTCACCAGTAAAACTGGAGACAATAGCATCTCCTTTGAGGGTTACTGAGATTAAATAAAACATCTAAAAGGTGCCAGTGCCCAGGGCTGATGCTCAAGACTTAATTCTTTGTTTCCCTTGGAAACACATTAAACATAATATATATGCTGATTAAACAGTTTCCAGATGAACTAAATAAAATCCTATTTAACTCATTAATCATAGTTTGAAAGTCAACAAGACACAGTCACATTGAGATCCCATGTTAACAGAAGAAAGATGGGCTTGCTTCCCACCTTCACAGTAAGCTGGCTCTAGTCAGAGGTGTAACATACAAGGCATGGGATTAAATTAGAATAAGAAACATCCCAGATATTTAAAGGGATTCAGCACTGGGGAATTGAACTTAGATCTCATAGTGCACAAATGCTCTACCACGGAGCCATATCCGGTCCATAAACGGAATCAAAAATCACATAAAAAGTTTCCTACTTTCAAACATATTGCAATTATTATTCTCCTTCAGTGAATTGTTCTCAAAGGCTGAGGCAGAGATTCTGAGAGGTAGACTTGTGTGGTGTTTGAGAGCAGGAGACTCTGAAAGGATGGAAAACAGAATCTTATAAGTAAAACAAGCTTGGAGAGGAAATCTTGAAAGCCATCTCTGCAAGGCAGTTGAAGAGTGAGGAAGAACTCTGAGTCAAATCTCTTTCTCTTTTCTTTGGTCCCCTGGCAACCTAAATTGACCAGGGATCAGGGGTGGGGAGGACATGGAAGGATGAAAAATCCCTGAGAGAGGAGAGAGAGGAAGGAAATATGGTGGGAAACCTGTAGATCAGCCATGGGGAGGAACAGGAAGCTCCCGTGGGCACAAGTGAATGCACCCATGTTCAGGTCTTTTCTAGGCTGTATCTTCCCTGCTTTACGACCCACACCACACTCAGCACAGTTCTAAGATGGGTTCCCATCCTCTGCCTCCCTGCTTGCATTCTTAAAATACTTCTATGTAACATCACAGAACTTGCGTTGCAAAAGCACCTTTCAACCCAAGAGTCCCCACACTCAAGACCCAAAAAAGCATCTGAAGTCGCCTCCCAGATCTGGATCACACTTGAAGCTGGTAGCCAAGGCCTTGAGTGTAGCTCGAGCCAGCACTGATGTAGGTCAAGTCGGCATTAACTGACAACTGTGTGTTGACTGAAAGGTACAAAGACTATCTATGAAGGAGGAAGACCAGGATATTTGCAACAAGGAAGACGTTAGTGAGTTTAACTTTCGAGGGTGGTTGGTTGGTTCAGTTCCAACCAGGAAGATAAAATACAGGGATCATGAAAGAGCCTGGCTTTGAAGACTTCAAAGGCATTAAACAGAGATAAGCAGAGTAAACATGTTCAAATAGAGAAGAATAATGACTAACGTATCTGATGTGTCCAAACAAAACTAACTTGTTTTAGGCACCTCTCTTTCTCTGATGTAGTGAGAGGTAGGCAATCTTGGGTAAAATTCTGAGTTCTGATCCCTACTCCACCACACTTAATGCCATGGGTGACCTTCTAAAGGTAGTGTGACCATCTATGTTTTCAGTTTTTAAGAATAAAAATGATGGTGATGACATCACAGGGCTGTGGTAAGAGTTTACTCATATAACGCGCTGTGAAGCCTGTCTATCCAGTGGCACACGCTCGTTCAACATGTTCATGCTGAGGTATGATGACGGGAATCTGCATTCATTCATGAAGAACACCAGTACTCCACAGAGTTCCCTGAACTTCATTCAAAGGACAGAATGCTTCAGGAGACTCTAGAACTGCAAAATTACAAAGTCTTTTGTAGAACAAACACACCTGAGACTACTTCAAACCATTTGCATTGACAGGAAAAGGACCTGGATTAGAATACTGGCAACTGGGTTCGAATAGGGTAATTACATGGGAGACCCTGGAGACGCAAATATAAGTCCTCTAGGAGCAGAAGCACAGGGGAGTGAAGAGAAAGACCGGAAGAACATGCTTTTCCAAAGCTACCAAAGCATCGGAGGTGTCCAGCCACTCACTGTGTCTTCCCTATGAACATCTAGAGATACAGAGAGAGCTTAAGCACAAATTTGATGGGAGTGATGTACAGCGAGCCTGACCATGGTACGCATCAGCTACTGCGCATGCTCAGCCTCTCTGGCGTCAGCCAGCTCCCTAAGACGCTCTCCTGATGGCATAGAAATGGATTGTCCAAATAGAGACAAACAAGTCACCACGTGAACTACAAGAGTGCTCAAGAATTTCACTAGCTCCAATGGTTAAATGCCGCTAAATCCTCCATGGCAGAATACAGCTTCAAATCTAATGATGATAGCATAAATCCACTGTGATGAAACCGGGAACAAGCCAGGTTCATCTGGGCTTCTTGCTGCTGCCGGAGCAGAGGACGCACCCACCCACACAACACACATGGCCTCTTTTTTTTTTAATCCAGTTTGCCAGCTGCCACCTTGAAGGTGGGCCCAGCATCTAGCAGGCAGTACATTGGTCAAATTGTTTTGTTAACATTTGATCTTTGAAAGCGGAAGGCTGCTGGGCAGTGGTGGCACACCTTTAATCCCAGCACTTGGGAGGCAGAGGCAGGTGGATTTCTGAGTTCGGGGCCAGCCTGGTCTACAGAGTGAGACCAGGACAGCCAGAGCTATACAGAGAAACCCTGTCTCATAATAACAAAAACTAAAACAAAACAAAAGATTGAAAGCGGGAAGGCAATGTACCAATCTATAGGACAAGAAATACCTTGCCTCTAGTTTTTATGTTCACCTATTGATACCTTACGGTCCCTAGGTGTAGTACACAGAGGCACTGTTCTCATCCATTGAGACCTATAAGGAGGACCATAAATTACTAATTCCTTTACAATGTATTTGTAATTTATAACTGATGAATTTTTATAAGCTGAAAAAAAATCTCAGAGACATATTGTAAATATGTACAGGAAAAATAGCAACAAGAACTAGAAAATACCTATCACCAAACAAAAACAAAACAAAAAGTTACTTAAGTGCTAACACTGATTATTTCCAAACAATATATTCATCAAGGATTTTATTTCCTTGTAGCCCTCATATTTCTCAGATATGAAGTAAGTGTCATAGCCTGGAGGCAGGGAGAGAGGTTGAAATTTTTTTTAATTTTCTTTTTTCTTTTTTTTTTTTTTTTTTTTTTTTTTGGTTTTTCGAGGCAGGGTTTCTCTGTGTAGTCCGGGCTGTCCTGGAACTCACTCTGTAGACCAGCTGGCCTCGAACTCAGAAATCCACCTGCCTCTGCCTCCCAAGTGCTGGGATTAAAGGTGTGAGCCACCACCGCCCAGGTAATTTTCTTATACAATTAAAAATCTAATAAACCTAGATAAATATGCTATGTAAAACTAGTTCACATAAATCTGTTTTATTCACATATTCAAGTGACATTTTATCTTTTGACTTGGAAAACAATTATGTTCCATTAAGACTGCAAGGATTTAGGAACCAAGCAAGCCAAAGATTAAAAATGCCCCCATGGGAAGGGGTTTATACAAATAGCAAGTTGCTTAACATAAGTGTTGTTAAGGTTTTGGGTTGTATGTGCATGTGCATGTGTGTGATTTGTAGAAGCTCCGTTTGCTTGACAAAGACGTTTAGTGGGTTTCACGTGTAGACTGAAAAAAACATATATCACCTAATAATTCTGTTGAAAGCCATCTGTTAGGGTTTTAAACAGGAAACATTACAAACATTCCCATTCGTTTGTAATCTGCTGGTATGTTTTATTTGGAGTCCAAATGTTCAGAATGACAGGTGTCAAGCTCTAACTGAGCCTCGCTGTTCCCGCTGAGAGACAGGAGTAACAGCAAATGCGGCCATTCTGAAGTACAAATTAGTGTGAGAAGCCACAAAAAAGTTTACGAGATAGCAAAATGCTGTGTCCCTCCCTAGAGACAAGCATCTACTAAATGGGACAATTTCTCTTTGCAGCTGGTTGATTTCCACATAGAAGGGCTTTGCATACTCACACATACATTAATGGTCTGCAGCAGAAACCAGAGAAACGTGGAATAATAAAAAACGTCAGGCAAACCTGCAAGAGAGTGCTCTACCAAATCTCTAGAGACACAGCTCATGAAGGTTGTCTGGGATCTACAAACTGAGAGCTGGAACGGACCGACTACCCCCACACTCAGTTAAAAATAGACCATACTATATTTTCGTGTAATATAAATAGCAACCTGTACTGTAAAGCTAAAGGCTGAAACAACTGTTTCCAGATCTTGTTTGAAATCTTGAAGTATCTGAGCCACGTGGCTGAGAATCCTCCTAAACTTACCAGGGACCTGGAAACGTCCCTCAGTGGTGAGCTTCTCCCTTCTCCAGAGTCAGACACTGAATCCAGACCAGACGTCGATGAGAACGTGGCTTTGGAAGAGGCTGCCTGGTTGTAGGAGACAGATGAGGAAGGGAGTGTGGGAGACGACAAGCTCGCCACATCGTCTCCTCTGGCTACCTCCTTCTCACTGGATGAGACTGAAATAAAGTGGCTGGAGTAAGACTTCAGGTCAGTGGCTCTGCCCAAATCAGGTTGCTCTCTCTTGACAGCTTCAACATCTCCGTTGTATTTCCAGCCATCATCCATCTAAATAGGACACATCATTTTAAACTCAATATTCTGCTAGCCTTAGGGTCAGTTTTTATAAGAGACTCGTTAATATTTTAAAGGTGACATATTTTGCCACAGCAAGGTAACTACTGTCAAAGGCTCGGAGTGTATTCCTTCGCACTACCAAATATGCACCCACACAGAAACACTTGTTCTGATAAAAGCATCATTATGTATAGATTTCTAAATCTCACTTTGTTTGTTCACATCACTGCAGGTCAAAAGATACAGCTCTAAACTAGCTCTTTGGACTGTCAGAAATCTCAGAGTGTGGATATCAATCATTTATCTATTTGATATCTGCTTAAATTGTTTCGAGCGATCCATCACTCCTCAAAAGCACTGCAACTGACTGAAGCACGTCTTTTTAAATGGAGTTTTTATTTTATAGCCCAGATGCTCCAAAAACTCACTGGATCAAAGGTTTTATATATGTAAGACTTGCCTGTCATCTTTACAAAGAAAACAGATGTCTGCATTTCAGCCTCCTCAACACCAAATAGTCTGAACATTTAAAATATTTGTAAGTCCAATGAGTGAAAAAATTGTTTACCTCATCCTCATACTAAACATGAGGTTAAAACACACTTCTTTGTGCTTCATTAAATTCCTTTGCATTGAATTGGCCAGTTTGTTTTACTACGTCTGTTCCGAGTGTTTATTTCTTATCAAATTATAGAAATGTCTTGCATCTTGGACTTGTCAGTCCTTTATTTGCAATGCATTTTAATAATAACAGTGACTCAAACTGTCCTATGCTAATGGTGCCTGCCATATGAGTTTAATCAAATAGGTCTATATTTTTCTTAGTAGGCTGGTCAGGGATTTCCTGGCTGATTTAGGCAGTTTTTCTTCACCCCAACACTAATTTTTTTAAGCCATAATTCTTCTTATCTATATATCAAGATCTTAAGTACAGATAGCCAGAACCAACAACAGAACTGTGAACATTAAATATTCAGACCACACTGTTTCATGTACATAATTATAACATACCCCACACATGCCAAACCCCACTAGAGATACAAATGGACACATTTAAAAGAAAAAAAAAAGTATGCTCAGTCATCAAATTCTAAGATAGAAGGAAGGATAGGGTAAAACCTTACATATACAACTCTGAAAACATTCAACATGAGCCATGTAAAACTTCAGTATTGTAGGTCAAACAGAGCTGGCTGCTGACAGTTTCATAATGTTCAACCTAATACTTCAGAAGCAAAAAATAAGACAAGAAAAAAATAATGTTCTACCTCAAAATGTATCTTACCTGTTCTTTAAAATCTAACCGCCCCTGTTTTTTACTAGATCCAAAGTGTTGTGAAGGTTGTTTACGTTTATCATCTACCTTTTATACACCAGTGTCTGTGTCCAGCTCAGGCTCTGCGCAAGCTCCCCAACCCACTGTGCTTGGGGACGGATTAAATGAACCAGGGGCATTTTTACCGTGTAGGATCTGGGTAGTGATGAGATTCCCCTTGATGTTGTGCCAAAAGGTCTTGCTGTGACCACAGATGTTAACCTGGCTGTATCGCTTCTCTGGTAACTTCTAGGGAGAGAAGCTGAAATCCGAGTTGACTCTCCTCTTGTACTCCATGACTGCTGAGAATAGAGTGAGGATGGACGCTGTGGTGCAGAAGATAAAGAGGCCTGGTGCGGTTCTGCAACAGATGAAGAGGTCTGGCGTGATTCTGTAGCAGATAAAGGGGCCTGGAGTGTTTCTGCAGAAGGCAATGGGGCCTGGTACGGTTCTGCGGAAGGCAATGGGGCCTGGTACGATTCTGCGGAAGGCAGTGGACCTGCTGTGGTTCTGCAGAAGGCAACCGGGCCTGGTGTGATTCTGCAGAAGATAAAGAGGCCTGACGTGGTTCTGCAGAAGGCAAAGGGGTCAGACGTTGCTCTTCAGGAGTAGGAGAAGCAAGCTGAATCTCAGCTGCCACACTGTCCTCTCTATTTGCAAACGTGGAATCTTCTTTGAGCATCTCAGCAGGATGAGCTCTTGCCTTGTCTTCTAGTCTCTCTCTCTGGTAACTAGTTTCTGACTGAGTCGCTGTAGGAGGGAACACTCCATCATCCAGGATGTCATCAGAGGAATAGATCCTTCTCCTAGATGTAACTGTAGAACTTCGAGATTCCCTTAGTAAAGAGAAATGTGCCATTACGACAGAATTATGCATTTGACCCCAGATGGAGTAAGATAATAACTAAAATGAAAAGCAAACACAAAAATTAGGACACCTCTAACGTGATTATACATAATTTTTAAGTGTCAACTATGAAACTGATCTGACCTTTTATTAAGGAGGGCCTCAAATGAGTATCTTTAATCATAAAAGGTTTTAATCATAAAATAAGGAAGGTTTAACGCTTGATTATTCACAGGTTTTTAGCTACAAATTTGTGTGTTTACAAATTTATGCTTTAGGTGGTTGACAACCAATCTGATTCTGCCAAGTTTTGCTTCATAAAATTTATAATGTATTGATAAAAATAATAGCACAAAAGACTCGAGCTTTTATAGAGATTCGGTCAGTTCATGAAGCTTGACAGAATACCCATGGGCAATTATAATAGATTCAAGGTTATTATCCATACTTACAGAACTGGCGACCCAGCTTCATCTTGCAGTTAGGCAAGCGTCGCTACCCCTCCCCCCTGGCTAACCTCTGTACTTAAGTGAATGAAGCTCTTCATCACTGGCATTTCAGACACAAAGGAGCTTTGTTTAATTTCACCTGCCAGCATATTTCCTTTGTGACATTATTTTTAAAGCATATTTGCTTTCTCTCTGATCTATCCATCTCCTCCGAGTCCACACAGTTGAGTTCTCACGTGGAAGTTTAAGTTTCATTTTTATGCTGCTATTACCACTCAGAGAATAAATAAACCCACACGTCCACACTTGCATAGACTTCCTTAAAAATCTAACTTATCGTCTACCACTACAATTCAACAAAGAATTGTTAGTATTCATTTAAAGGCAAAGAATTCATTTAAAGGTAAAGGTTTGTTTTACTTGACTACCCCATCTTTAAACTCACTTTAAACAGAGAAATCCAGTGTTTTGGTTTTTTTTGTTGTTGTTGTTTTTTGTTTTTCAAAATACTAAAAATACTTCCTTCTTCTATAGAAGACCATACAATACTGCTCACCAACACTAAGTATTATTTTCTTTTGTTAACTCAGATCACTAGTTCAGCAATATTATTTTAACACTTAACAAAACCTGGCTGCTATGGTACATATGTGATTACAGTTGAGAACTGGTGACCACACATCCCATCACATTCCTGGCACTGGGCTCTCCAAACACACAGGGTGTCCAGCTCGTTACCTGTCCTGCAGCATTTCCCTAAATGTCTTGGAGCTCCGGTCAGACTTCTCAAGTGCCTGCTTTTCAATCTCTTCCCCTCTCTTCCTTCTTCTTCTGCAGATCTGAAGTGTAACTCTTCCGACGATCTTTCCATTTTGCAAGATCCTGAACAAGAAATCACATCAGCCCGGTCATACCTGAATTTCTGCACGCCCTTTTGCTTGCAGCAAGAGCGTGCTGGAGTATCCCATTACAACGCTGAAACCGCTCACTCCCACTTGTGCCAAGGTGCCCTAATTTTGCTTTTTATAGCCAGTGTTTCTGTACTAAGCCTTTACTCGTGTGTCTGCCGGAAAAACCTGACCTAATAAGACGGATCCCACTTTTGTTATCCTAGAAAGTATCATATCAATGTCTATTTCCCAAGGAATGCTAAATGCTTGCAATTAGCTGCTAGGTCTGGAAGTATTTCCAATTCAATTTTATAGCACTGCAAACCCCTGGTTCACATGTTTACCATGATGGAAGGGACAGAAACGTCCCTGGAACAGTCTAGCTCAAGTGAATGCTCCATCTAGCTCGATCCCCAGAAACACAAAGACACATAAGATGTGGTTCCCCCCCAACAAGGTAGACTATACATAAAGACCAATGCTTTGTGTGACCAATTCTCTACCAAGGAGAATGAGGGACTTAAAGGAAAAAAAATCAGTCCTCCCTACAGAAGGTCGAATCACAGATTATGCTGGACTGCCCATTAGGTTCAGAGAATAAAGTTCACCTGGGAGGAAACAACAGGCAACATCATGTAGGCATAAGCCCACACTTGCTTCCCACATCTCCAGAAACATGTTCAAAAGCAGCCAGGACACCGTACCTAATACAGGTTTTCAATTATCCCTAGTTACGTAAGCCAGTTGTGACACTCAGGGATTGAGACATTTTGAATGCAACAAATATTTCTCCATTTCCAAATCAGAGAAATACCAAAATAAGGATTCCAAGAGAAACTCCAGTTCAAAGGGAAAGATACCCAAGTTCTCAGACCAAATCTGACCTCACCACACACACACAAGGCTTAAAAAGCGAGTCTGTCCACTAAACTTTGGGGGCACACAAGGCCTCTCCTGCTTTTCTACAACCTGAAACCAATATGAACTCTTTTCCCAAAAGAAATAAAGTGACCCAAATATTCCTCTGCCCTCCCCTAATGTGTCACCCACCTTCATCATTAGTTTATCAAAAACTCACTGCATGAGTTGGCAAGGTGGTGCTGAGTCCTGGGTTTTGCAAGGATTGACATCAGGTGCAGCACATAGAGACAAGTGGCTTAAGATAAAGCCACCCCCCACCCAGTCCTGTGTGCTGTTTCCTGTTCATTAAATCAACTTTCAAATAAGAAGACACTAAAGTTTAGCAAAGTACTGCGTTTTACATTAGCACTGGCTTTCTCTGGTGGTTTTGTTCATGCTGTTACTCAACTCTCTTACTAGGAAGCAGTCCTCCAATTTCTTTGGGCTTGGGAAAATGGTTATGACAGTTCTTTCCACTCCTACAGCTTACAATAACTTCTCATCCAACTAAAAGGGTTAAACTTTCTTCTTTAAGATTCAAGATAAAGGTTAGGTCTATGTCCATATAAACACTTGTATATGCCAGCTCTGTTGAAATGGTTAATTTTGAATCACATTAGATTCCGACTTCAGCCAAAATATTATTCTGAGTTGTATTCCATCCCGGTCTCCTAGTAACTTTGAGAACTCTTCATCTCTCTCCACTAATGCCAAGATCTGAATTACACATCCTGTTCCTCTTCTATCTCAGTCTTGAGCAATGTTCTTTGTCTAGCAGAGGTATAATTAGCAGTCATACCCCAACTCAACCACTCCCCCAAGTAAACAGCTCACTCTCTTGCTAGGAAGAAACTTCACACGCTTCGAGAACCCACAGTCTCTTAGAAGATAAGCACACTTTATATGTTTTACAATGGTCTTGAAGACATGTGACAGTACTTTGGTCTCATTTTCTATAGTACTGGATGCTCTAATAATAAGGAAAACTGTCTCTTAAGTACACTGACTTCCTTTTAAGAGAAGCGAGAAGTGCACCCCGCCCTGCGGCCCCCCTCCCCCACTTGTATAATACTCACATCCTGCCATTTCTGATCTTGTTCTTTCAACTGGGATTTTATTTTCTGCATCTCCTCGTAGCGCAGCTGACGCCGGTTCTGAACATCCTCTGCGCTGACATCGCTCAGGGATTTGCTCCTGTCACAGAAACACCCACAGTCACAAAGGTCCTTGAGGCTGGCCTGAGGGTTCACATGAAGACTGGGCTTATATTAGAAATTCCACCTAAATATCTACTGCCCTACCCCGATGCTTTAGTGATAGTGTCCCTGAAATAGCACCACACCGATAAATGGTGTTTTTCCAAAGCACAGAAACAAGAGCCTGGTGTTCAACTCAGATGTGAGATGCTTTTTTCTTTCCACAGAGTAGTCAAAATAATCTTGAACTGTTCTAAAAGTGATAATCTGGTGCTTGTATTTACAGGAGTCAACTCTAAAATTATCCTGGGGAAAAAAAAAAATCAGTTATTAGCATCACCTGTCTGAATTTGTCTATAATCCCTCAAAGATAACCCAGTAAAAGTTTGGCTGGTTGATTTTTTTTTTTTTCTTTTTACTAGGCCCTTGCTAAATAATTTAGTGACTACCTGATATTTTCTCCTCAAGTTCAACACCATGAAACAATGTGCTCAAGCGTTCTCTAAGATCTCCTGTGCCGGTGTGCAGCTGGACCCATTCACAGAAGACCACGCGTAGTTCCCACAGCCCGT
Organism: Mastomys natalensis; assembly: GCA_021653895.1. Lineage (NCBI taxonomy): Eukaryota > Metazoa > Chordata > Mammalia > Rodentia > Muridae > Mastomys > Mastomys natalensis. The sequence continues at coordinate 311,554 of JAJTUV010001720.1, read as the reverse complement.
CAGAACCACCTCGGTTACCCTGTCCTTCATGAGACGGAGTTCCACAACCTAACTTGCAGCCCCTGTATAATGGATATGTGCAATCAGGCAATAGAGCCAGAGTGGAGGGTTTCAAAACCATTTCTCCCATTACTGTTACATATTTTAAAGACCATTGTAAAAAATGATCTTCTAAAAGACGTCGAACTCGCAAAGAGTAAAGCTCCCTAGCAATAAAGAGACTTCACGTGAGTTAGCAACTGAGTTGGAATGTGACTATTAGCCCTGCGCAGGCTGCACAGATAGAAAGACTCTCAGGAAGGCTGGGGCTAGCTCAGCCCTGAGAACAGTGAGAGTCTGAGACAGAGAATTTTAAAAGGTGGCTAGCGGAAGGCCTCTTTATTGTACTCTGAGCTTAATTACATTGTAATTAACCATATTTTCCCTTATATCACTATATCCTTGGGGCCTAAGTTTTGTATTCTCCCCATACCTACTATCACATTTGTTTTAAATCGCTGGTTCAGGAATGACTTGTAACTACTCTGCAATCGCCCCTAGAGGAGGCTCCAGCCAGGGATCTGCCCTTCTTGACTCATTTCCAATGACTTGTGAATAGGTACTTATGCTTGAATAGGGACCTGATGAAATGCTATCTGGAAAGGATTTAAAAGAAAAAAAAAAAAAAAAAACTGGGCCTCACCAAACACAGCTGTTATTGCCGATACAGCCGATCTCAATCTGCTTTTCCTCGGTGATGGTTAACGGTGGTACCTGTGCCCCAGCCATCCACATTTGAAAGCTAAGAACCACTTTTCACTTTTGTTCCTCTCTTCTCCTCACTTTCAATTACTTATCTTCTCATTTAATGCGGCTTTCTTTCCATTTAGACTGCCAGCAGTCTAGGTTAAGCACAACCCTCTCCTGCATTTCCAAACCAGCTGCTTACATTATCATCCATCGGAGAAGGCTTCCCTCAAATGCTCCTCCAACTCAAAAGCCCTTTGCCCATGCCTCTCTGCCTTTCAAAATACCACTCATAAGCATGGCTAAGCTCTCTCCACAGTCACCTGCGTACCATTAGTTTTCCTCATCTCAGTTAAGGTTAACTCCATCCTTCCACTGTTAGACTCAAACTTCCTGAAATTCACCCAGGTTCCTCTCTTACTCTCGAGACACTTACTTCATTCACAATTCCTCTGCTATTTCTAGGATCCAACAACTTCTAACCTTTGCTCCATCATCAGACTGATCAACGCTGTCACATCATCCTCCTGGAGAATCCCAAAAATCTGTCTGCTTCCACCATCCAGTTCAACATGCTCAACAGAGAAGGTTTCTAAGTCAGGGTCAGGTTATGGAACACTCAGCCCCAGACGTGAGTGTTGGGAATTGGTTTCAATGCTTTGAATTAATCAAATTGGGAATCCAGTGTCCAAACATTGAACGTCCTTGTCCCCCAATTGGTTTTTGATTGTTCAATTAAGAGCCGACAGCCAGTGGCTGGGCAGGTAGACTGAGAAGGAACCGTTAGATTCACGCAGGCTAGGAACTGGGAGAAAGGAAGACAGAGAATCTCTGTGAATTAGGGGAGAGGATGGGACATAAGAACTGAAAGAGAGAAAGCCAACCAGCCATGTAAAATTTGAGTTATGTGTCCACTGGCTACTTCCCTGATTGGGCCTGGGATAGCAGAGAAGGTTTAGGATCTCGGAAGTACCAAAGGGGAGTATTTGCTAGTAGTAGTTGGTCTAAGAGTGCCCAGTCTTTGAGCTAGTTACAGCATGTCAAAAATTAACTCGTGTGTGTGCATGCATATGTGTATGTATATGTGTCAAGAATCCAAATAGCTCCTGGGCGGGTACACACATGCCAGGAGCCAAAGTGATTTGGTCAACTACCACTACATTTGAGCTTCTTCCCATCAAGAATCTTCAAAGATCTTCGGGGTCTGAAATGAACTGGTCCCTTGCTGCCTCTCCACACTCATTTCTAACACTCTTGTCTTGTTCTCGGTCTCACTGTCCTCCTGCCAAGTCTTGCTCATGCTTCTTTCTCCCCTTGTTCTTCAATCTGCACAGAATACTTCTCATCTGGCTACATGACTTCTCTTCACTTCCAAGTATCCACTTAAATGGTATTCAGTGTTTCCTTCTTTCCATCCTACAAATGTCTGTCTCTCTGGGCTGACCCTAACCCCAGCCCTCTTTTCCTTGGGCATTTATTGGCATCTAAGATGTTCTTACTTCCCTGTGACCTGCTGAATACTGTAAGATTTTCAAACATCACATCTGATTGTTTGATGATAGATCACTAAGCTTAAAACAAAGTCCAGTTCATAGTCCATACTCCATAAACACATTCAGTCGATGATCTAGGTAGTGTTCTACCACTTGTATACAGTCTTCGTGGTTCTTCCATGTGAAGAGTGAACTGCCCTTCTCTCACCTGCTCTAGTACTTTAGCTATAGCATTTCTCATGTTTACTAACTCTTGGCTTCATATTATATAGTATACACAAGCATGCCTAGATCATCTCTCTCACACGCCATATGCTACTTGGAAAGAAAACATGAGTGAAGCACCATGCACGCAGATACACTCAGTATCTGTACTAAGAATAAGTCTGAACATAATCAAGCACGGAAGATCCAAATTGATTCTGTAGGAAAGCATAACTGCTCTCCAAGTTTTATAGCACTATATAGATTTAGTAGGGAACCAATTACATATAGACTATATACAAAAACATGTGAACCTATACATGTATAATATACCTCTCACTAGGCATAACTACATAACAAATTGAATCCTGTGAATTTGAGAATATATAAACTTATTGAATCCATGCCTACATGGTAAGAGGCTTTTTGAATTAAAATAAAAAATATTCAGTAAGAAAGAAGGGAATTCACAGGTCTAAGTCATGAGTTGGATATGCAACACACAAAGCTGCATAAACTATAAAAGAAAAATAAAATACTATTTCATACTCTAATAACCTTTCTGTGGGTAGAAAGTTGAACTATTTGTACTAGTCCAGAACCTTCCATGGACTTTTTTCTTATTCTCCTCCTCCTGGTCTGGGAAGCATGACTATACACTTTCCCACACAGTGTGCCAGTCAAAGGTAAGGTTGCCTCTCTGCCCCGAGTGCCTGAGCACTGAGCTGGGTCTAGCAGCCCAGACGCATACAGATGAATGAAGTGAGCTGAACGGGAGCCAGAGTAGACAAGTCTTTGTATAGGCACAGATGTGAGCACAGTTTCTTCCTGGGGTATATAAAGTTACCCCCATTAAAGCAAGAGCACAGGCCGTACATACGCTCCAGCAAGAGCCAAGAAGGGAGGGCTCCAGACCAGCTGCCAGATAGGTTTCAACCCACTGACCCACACATCAGTTTCCTTCTCGGAGACTTTGCTCCTTGTCCACTAATTTATGATACCTGGGTAAGGCTATGCCGGTGCATGTCTTTAAAATCTGGTGCTATAGACTAATTCTTATTAAAGCAGGTTCTGACTGGATAGAACCTCGTAGATACTAACTCTGTAAAAGGCTTCAAGTTAGAAAGGTTTGCTCCAGACCACGGAGATAAAATCTAGAGCTTCTGGAGTACAAAGATGATGAAGTCTTTCGTTATCAGCATTAACCACATGACATTAGAGAGAGTCTCCCGAGATCCTTGAGTGGCACCAGCACTGCCAAGCAGTCTCTGTGAGTTTTCTCCTGAGGCACAGCCCCAGTCCGGTTCTACTACCTGAGAGCCTCCATGCTTGGGAAAGCTGCAATCTCTGTCTCTTTCTCCACATCTATGGAATGCAGATAATACCTCCCTGTCTGACTGAACTGAGATAAGCCCTGAAGACAGCATCAGGGAAATCACAGAGGACACGCCTAGCATGGACCACGCACAGGTGAGTCTTGTAGCTCTCTTAGAGTTACCTGTGACAATGGCTTATACTTCCTTATTCAGAAGGCGCCAGTTTGCATCTTCATTTGCATTCCCTCCCTGCAAATCCAGGTGTAACAAGTGTCTTGCCTTTCCAATTAATTTCATAGTATTAGGAAAGGATAAGAAGTTTAACAAGAAATCATTATAAATCACAAATTTCCTTGTACTCCTCTGATTTTGCAGATGATGCTTCTGGCACGTTCTGTTGGAAAGAAGGGTTATCCTAAATTCCAACTTCAGTAAACTTATAGATGGATGTCCATAGAATAGAGAGTCCAAAGAGCCAATATCAGATGCTTTTTCCTAAATGTGAATTTACTCACAGCCTTCATGGAAATTCAAAAAGAGTAAGTTAAGGGACTCTAGTTTTGAAAGCAATATAAATATGCTAATTTATCTATCCAAACATATATTTTCATTAGACACTATAGAATTTTGTGATGAATAACCATCTTCAAATCTTTGTGGGACACTTTGAAACTACTATCAAGTAGAATAAAAGAGCGTAACAAGAAATTTTCACTTATAGATTTATCGACTTATTTGAGAAACACCAACAACATTTCAGCCAAAAACTCATTTCCTGTAGAGGGCTCGCCTGGGGGGCATCTACAAAGTACTAAATGTAATAGTATACACACTTGGCTGTACTATGATAAGCATTTCTAGATATAATAGATGTCATCTGTCATGGAAAAGAAAATCCTCAGAAAATAACTCAGGTCAACTTGTCTCCTTCTTTTGCATGCCTTGATTCTATGTCCTGATTATTATGACCTGATAATCCTACAAAGTCATTTGGCCAAGCTCTATAAGACAACTATAGCTGCCTTAGCTGTCTTTGACTGTCAATTCAGATGTAATTGGTATTTATTTTCTTGTGATACTAATAGCCAATTTGGTGGTTATTACATTGAAAGATTGTTTACACATAGTTTTTATAAACTGTTGTAAGTACATTACTTAAAATTACATGACCAGATCCCAAACTTCATAAAACCAAACAAATGTAAATGCATGCAACACAAAGACACACATGAGATCTAATAGTCACACACAAAGCGTCTTAATAAATGTAACAAATTGCATGCCAACCAAAGCTTAGTAAAACACTGACCAGCATGCACAAGCGCCCAAAAACTGCACAAAATGCAAGCTGGGATTTAATAGGCAAAGGATTCAAAAAAAGAAAAGAATCCTACACATTCCTCTTCAAATTGGTCTGTAGCACAAATAAAACATTCATATAATGGGCAGTTAGATTTAATTACAAAGTACCAAACTTTTCCACTATATTATGTTTGGAGAAAGTTCACCCATAATGTGAAATGTGAAATGGAGTGTACATTAAACTTCTATAGGTAATTTTAATTCATATTTTACTCTCATTGCAAGAAATCAATGTAAGGAAATCACTGGTAACTTGAAAAAAATAGAAAGAAAGAAAGAAGAAAGAAAGAAAGGAAAAAAGAAAGAAAAAAAAGAAAGAAAGAAAGAAAAGAAACGAAACGAAACCATAGGAGAAAAGGGGGGAAATTAAATAAACTTACAACTGCTTCTGAATAGAGCTGCATTTTCTAGACACATGAGGCCCCATTATCTGACAAGTCATGTATTATTCATTAGTCTCAATTAACAGATTATCTTGCTGTATTTGTGAAGTTACCTTAGCACTCCACCACAGGAGGATTTTTTTAAATAGCCTTTTCAAGCAAATGCTGATAACCAATGACACTACTTGGAATTGCCAACTGGAAGCATATGCTGCTGACTGCCAAGGTTCAGACAAAGATCCTCAGTACTTTGAGGCTGAATATTTAAGTTTTCTTTATGGGTGTCTGTGGTAAGGGTGGGTGCACAGTGCTGGGCACCGAACCTACAGCCAACAGGCAAGCTAGGCATGAATTCCACCATGGAATCCAGTCTTGCCATGGGTAATTCAAGTCACATCACAACCCATACACTAAGGAAAAACGGGTAGGGGTCAAGTCAGGGTAGCTATGTGCTTACGTACCTCCAAGCATTTACACTCTTGGTACTTAAACCCCTTAAGGAAAACTGTTTCAGGGATGTGTTTATGCTTACAAAGCCAAAATTGTGATTACAAATGAAAATTCTTCATGAAAGTTAGTCACAATGATTGAAGCTTCGAGGGGATTTTAAATCAAGGTAAAATAGCTTTCATGATCCAATGGACAGATGAACAGATATTGAAGTGTTATGCCGAAGACTAACTTCTTCCCCATCAAATGGCACACCAGAAGGAATAATGGCAATAGCTACCTATCCTCAGTCCTGTCCCAGTATCTAGAGTTCTTACAGTGAATGTTGTGACAATCTTGGTAGTTTCTAAAATTTCTAAACTATTAACATTATTGACTACTCTTAAGATTAGAGATTCAGAGAAGATGAGGCAAACCATGGTAAGGGAACAATCAATACTCAACTCCTGAGACTGATTAAGATACTGGGTGTTCTTCCTCTCCTCCTCAAACACTATGACTGATTGATTTCAGTTGCAGAAAGCCAGGTGATACTGCATTGAGAATGAATAACAGTTTAAAATAGTCTAGAACTGGAAAAACATGTGAGAAAATCAGCTTTATAGTACATTGACATGTTTATCCACTGAAGGTTAAATACCAGTAAGACCAAACCTGTGAAATAATTTAAATACACTTCTTGTAACAATATTTAGAAACTACCAAGATTATTTTTTACAATTTTGGAAGTCTTGTTTGCTCTTTATAGGCAGCCATGTTACAATTAAATTTCTACCGTAATCAAGAATCTTAAAAATATTTCCTAAAACTATTAACCATTTCCACTAATAAAGCTTCTCATGAGCTAAGTATGTATGTGAATTTTGCCAGCTACATGAATTCTCCCATTAAGCAAGAAGTAATATCTTTTCCTATCACAGGCTTTCTAAGATGTGATCTGTGGGGGAGACCTTCAACAACTAGAAACCAGAAGCTTAGTGTATTGTAGGAATTAAATACCAAAACAAACATAGTCTTTGCCTGATGCTTTTGTTACTTTCAGTCATTAAGTTAAAAAAAGAAAAAGAAAAAGAGGGCGGAGTTAAGTTTTAATACAGAAAAAATAACCTATTGCTTTGTTCAACAGTTCATGCATTGGACATTTAGATATTAAAATATTGCTATGGGGTTGCAATGTTAATAAATAGTAAACAACAGTTCCATGCACTGCACACAGCACCCATTTAGTAACATGCCAGGACAGAGGTGCAGTGAGTGACAGAGGAGACAAACAGATATGTAGATGTATTTTTAATGGGAACCAGAAAACTTACCATTCTCACCATAAATCTTTTGAAAGAGTCTGAGAAACCAAAAAAACCAAACATTAAGAAGGGTCATTCTCTCCCATTGTGTTAGCTTCTAAGCATTCATGTCTTTAACACAAGTCTAACTGGAAATGGGCAAATCTGAACAGGCTGCCCTTAGCCGCTTCTTAAATATCAACTTTTTGGTCGGTCTCCTATGTCAATGATCTGAGGTCAATAATATCAACATTTTCTAAATTTACTCTCAGCCAACAAGTTCATAAGAAAAGACCTCCGCTTGCCAGAAACCAAGTTAGATTTAGGGTTATTCATTGTATCCAGTCTGGTCAAATTTGCCGTTCCCACCTACAGTGAACTCAACAGCTACCAGGACGTTGCATGACTCGTTTACCGAAACGGCCACAACTACAAACAAAAAATTTGACAGACTCATGCATTTTAATGGGATTTGCATTGAACTTTACAAATAAAAAGCTACAAACTGATAGCTCACAAAACCTAGACTGACAGCAAACATCGAGTTAAATTAAATCTACAATGACATATTTAATATTTAGCTCAATAAAAAGGACACTGCGAAATATGATAAACACATAAAACCAAACCACAGCTAGACTACCACAAAAGTGCTAGACATGATGATAGATTAAAAAAAAAAAAACCTGTAGACACAATTAGAAAATGTTTTTATCCAACTTCACATTGGAATGTACTAATGGATGCTTCCAAGCCAGAGGCAAGCTTTGCATATACCTTCTTAAATCATCCTAAGACGTGTAATAAAGAAATTGACTTCTTCATGAATTGACTAAAAGTGTCTCAAAGCCAAGTAATTTTTTTTTAAACAGGATGCTTCAAAACGGCACACAACATGCAGAGCTGAAAACGGATGCGACTTTTTTTTTTTTTTCAAGGAAAGTTACACAAGAGCATCCATCACAAGCCAAATCCTTGCAGAAACACACTCTGACCTCTCAACCATCAGCCGCTTCCTGTGCCTAAGCCTGCTGGCCTCCCGGATGGCCTCCCACTTCTGTAGGTCGGCCTCGCTGCAGGGGCCAGGCTTGAAGCTGACGGGAGGCACAGCAGTCCCCAGCTTCCAAGACTGGATCTTGCGAGTCAGCATGTCGTCTTTCTTCTGTCGATAGGAAGGTACTAACACACTACAGCTAGTGCTTTTTTCTTTGGGTGGGCATGTCCTTTCGAGCACAGAGAGAAATTTTGCTTGGATTTCCGGAGGTAGGGTCCAGGGTTCGGGGAAAGGGACTGGCTGGTATCTATCTGGGGCCCCAGAAAGGGGCACTTCTTTCTTCTGAGCTGGGATCCTGCGAACAATCATATCATCTTTTTCTAAATCTGGAAGTAGAGTTCACCTTCCCGACACTGCAAAATTATATCTCGTTCCACAGCCTCGCCCGGCTCAGAGAACCTTCTAAAGTCTTCAAAGGCTCGAAGCACACAGGATTTGCATGGAAAGCCCCGGTTTTTTCTGACAAAGAAATCGTCATTTTCTAAGTCAGGATCCAGGGCTGGCAGTTCAAGGTCGTGGGCTCGATAGCCTGGTGCGGGAGAGAGATTCTTCCTGCGAGTTATGAGCCTTGGGCCAGAGGTAGGATCGAGTTTGACACTTGTTTCCGAGGACAAGATGTCATCAGAGTAGGTTTGGAGGGCCTGAAGCAATAAAAACTGACTGATGCACAGAAAAGAAAAAAGGGAGGGAGATCACAGTAAGTATGGGGAGATAGATAATCAGGCAGCAGACCAACCAGTATTTATCGGGGGAGAATTATTTTAGGAGCGATGGAAGGGAGTATCACAAACAAGATGAATACTCAAAACTACTCTCTGACTTTTCTCGGGTGTCATCTAAACAAACACCAGGCTATCCTTCCCAGGAAAAGTGAATACTATGAAGGTCAAGTGATTGACCTACAACTCAGATCACCTGTTATCCACAGTGACCTCATCTCCTCCCTAGGGGACGTGTGATCCTAGATAGTGCCAAGAGTCGGCCATCGTATACTTTATGCCATAGTGCACACCTCATTAAGTAGAAATAACAAACTGGTCTACATCTTATAAAAGACCCCAGGTGGGGTTTTGGTTTGTATTCGCCACACTTGCCTTTCCCAGTGTCCCCCTAAAAAGATTGCTTTCTCTGTGGAAACATACACGGCACAACGGTAAAATTAGATAATATTTTAAAAAGCATTTTTTGGAATGGTTTTCTCAAAAGAATTCTTGCATCTTAACCATCGGGCACCTTGCTGTATTTAAAGCAAGTTGATTTCTATAAGACATTGCATCAACAACCTCATGCAGAAGGCAGTATGTTCTACACTGTGCCTTTACCTGTGTCATTACATTCCCGTGAGTCAGTATTCAGGGCCTACGTTAATGTAGCAGCAGAAGCAGTCAAGAAGGTGTCCCTGGTCAGCCACAAGCAGGTAGCTCATGCAGACAGGTGCACCTGGATTCCTCCAAAGCACTGCTGGTCCTCCTGGCTGCATGGGTGTCCCGTGACCTCATAGCATGTTTGGTAGCTAGCTCCAGCAAGAGTGAAGGTCTTTGGTAGTTGCTGGCTAACCTATGTTCTGCCTTTTCTAGTCTACTAAAAATGGTAGAGCTTCTGAAAGAGCCTGAGTCCTCATCCTCAGAGTCAGAATTCCTTCTGCCAGGAAGTGACAAGGAGAAAGGGGGTGGTGGGGTGGGGGTGGGAGGACAGACAGAAACAGAGAAGAATGTAAGCTTTGAAATCAACATCGAGATAGAAGTAAAAGGGGGCCTTTTAAAAGTCTAGAATCTGAAGTATTTTATGGTGCTGCTGTTCTTGCTGTGTTTTAATAATAGAAACACAGGCCACAGGCAGATTATTATAAGAAAAAAGTGCCCCCAGGGGTCAAAGGGAGCTTACAAGTAGGTCAAAAAGTTTTTTGTTTTTGTTTTGTTTTGTTTTTAGAGACGGGCCTCATTTTGAAGCCTAGGCTTTTTTCAAACTTGTAATCCTCCTGTCTCAGCCTCCAGAGTGCTAAGATTCTAGGCATATGCCCCAATGCATAGTCCAAGATTAAATTTAAACATTTTTCCTTTAATTATCAAAGTACTACAGATGTTAGAGGGTAAATAAACCTTTCTGGCTCCCTAATTGAAAACACAAGACGTAGACTCCACCAGGCTGGGGTAGAGAACAAACACTGGGTACCAGGAGCATGCACAAAGACAAACCTGAATCCCTGAAATTCCTTATACCATGGCTTATAAGTCTCTCTTTTGATTTTTTTCCAGTTCGTATCTTCTGGGTCCAGCATTTGGGAAGGAACTGATCAGAAGAACTCCCTGGGCTTGGCATGACTGGGCTAAGCTTCCGTACATAGAGGTCGTCCTTCACAATTTTGGGCATGCGCGTGATCCTTTCTTCTTCCTCTTCTAAACACCAAGAGGAGGTGGAAGTTTCTTGGACTGTGTGCCAGTTCTCCATTGTGGGACCCCAGGTTCTCCTCTGGGTACTGTTCAAAATATCCAACCAAGTTAAGACACTGTGTGAGCAGTTTGGGGCGAAGGACCTGAAAGGCATGCATTCTAACTCCCAATGCTTGCACCCCTGTGAATGATGTACGTTATCTCCGTGTCTCAATATCATAGCACTAGGACCAAAGTCAGACATTACAGCATCACCTCACTTCAGCTAGAGGAAAGCTAGGTACACAGGGCTGCATTAAGAGAAAGACAAATTCCAAGCAGATTAGGTATTGCTTTTTTTTTTTTTTTTTAAGTTTAATCAGCAGCATGAAAGATACCCAGATCCAGGATAAATATATTTCTGACCTTGTTAGTTATGTAGCCCAGAGGCTAGCATGTCAGGAGAAAATACTTAAAAGACAAGAGTTGACAGAGGTGGATTGTGAGACGAAACCCTCAGGTCTCTTTTCCACACGGAATCTGTGGCTGGCTAAGTCATCCAACAGCGCACCAGGCAATCTTCACCCGCCATGAGTGCCAGAACCACTTTCAGAGACCACGCGGTTCCGTACCCAAAGTTGGATTTGTAAAATCGTCCTTTGCCCTGCTAAGTTGATTGGACAGTAAGAGTTTCTTTTCAGAACAAGAAAGAAAAACAATAAAGGAACATGGCAGAGCTCATGTGGACTCACATCAGTGACCCAGTGAGCTGAAACACACCAATAAACTGAGGGCACGCATCTAAAAGAAGCCCTGGTCATCGGATGCTGGCGTTCTGAAACACAGTAACTGTCTTCAACATAGGACTGAAAACAGAGGTAAGAAGAGAAATTCCCATTAGTGCTAAGTGGTAACTATTCTTTAATAGCTATTCCGTTAACCTCGTTAAGCCTCATTAAACACTTCCACAAATTCAGAAAGCACTCGTAACCGCATCACATGACCCTACCTTGAAAATGTTCGTCTGTTTCTGTGTAGACAGGGCTTGCCCAGCTTCTTCTGTTATCCTCGTTTTTGTCTGGCCTCTTCTTCCGCAAAGGGTGCGGGCACGTAAGACGGCTGTTGCTTTTGTTAGGCAAGAACCGATTGAACGGTAGAGCCGACTTCGGTTCAATGGCTGAAATCCTTCGGTAGGACATATCATCTTTGTTATAATCCTGCATTTTGAATGTAAATTCCCAATCGATGTCACTTTCGCAACCTATAAAGGAACAACAACTTGCTTTACCTCCAGGGCTCTCCTGCTGAACCCCCTTCTCCCAGCATAGTCTCCTCTCCTTGGAAACCCAGGACTGCTGCTGAAAGGCATGAATATTTTTAGAACTTTGTCAAGAAGTTGTGATAAGACTCATGAGGAGGGACTTGCCTTTCTACTGGAGGCGAGCATAGTGCATTCTTTTGCGGTCATGATAAGCAAATAAATCCCCAAGCCCCTGGACAGTCCTTCTCTTTCCAACCTTCTTTGCCACCACAATGCTTCATAAATTTACTGAGGTACATCACCTCATAAAATCTAGTGAGCTAGGCAAGTCTCCAGGAGCTCAGTAATTTAACAAAAGGCAGGAAGCCATCAGATTTCCAGGAAGTGACAGGCAAACATAGAAACCAAAGGAAGACTGAGCAAGGTTCGATGATGACAGACAGACCCCGTAAAGCCACTCATAGGGACATAGATCCCACACCAGAGAAGACAGGCTAGATGACATCTGAAGTCCTAACAAAGTATATCTTATGCCTACACGAGAGCACAGAACTAAAGCTTCCCTGATAAGACAGAAGCTGTAATGGAAACCAGGAATTGTGGTTAAAAATGTACTTAAAAGCAGGTTTAACAGAAGGTGGGAGGGGAAAGGAGGGGGAGGTGGAAGGAGGGGGAGATGGGAGGGAAGGGGAGGAGGAGGGAAGGGAGGAGGAGAACTAATAGGAGAAAGGAAGGGAGAGAGGGGAAGGAGGGAGTGGAAAAATATTTGTGATAGATCCATCCCAAGGTTAGACAGAAACAATTAATAATATATTCTCTAATTGGAAGAAGGGGGAAACCAGCTCTTTCTAAAACACAGTAAGAATAGAAAGAGTAACTACACAAGTCAACTGGAGCAACCTCCTTCCGGTTTTGTTCGCTACCTCCCTTGCATTTGTAAAAACAAGGTAGATGGTAACTGTTGCAAGCTTCCTCGGAGCTGTAGAAGGTGTCTCCCCTCACGACTGACTGTCCACACACCTGCCAGGTTAACTTGACCTAAAGCAGTTTGCCTTTATCACCTGCCAGGCAGGACTGAACAGCAAACAATGCCAATGTGGTTCAAAGGAAGTGGTCACACAGCTCTGTCGCAAGAAGCAGTGAAAGGGGAGTCTGGGCAAAAGACAGGGTGACCACAGCCAGGACAACCAGAGTCATTAAGCTAGTTTTCCCTCTTTGTGTTTGTTTGTTTGTTTGTTTGTTTAGAACTTTCTTTTTTTTAAAAAAAAAAAAAAAAGTGCTTTCCTTCCTAAAACCTACTCATGAAATTTGGAAATCACAGATCATTTGCTTTTTGAAGTTTTATACTTAAAAATATTTTTTTTTAGCCTATATACAAATGCCACTCCTGATATGTTTTCATCTAAAAACTCATTAAATGCACAATTTTCTAATCCTAAAAATATTATCCTAAGTGTGGTTACCACCCACTATAATTGTGTGGGTAGCAGAATTTTAATACAGTAATCACAGAAAAGCTTCATTCTCCTGGAGCCCAGCTCCCTCCCCCCCCCCACTTATAATTGCCTACCTGTCCAGTCCTTAAACAAGACCCTCTGCATCACACACACCAGGAATAGGCCACATCTAAGGACGCTCAGACCTTACACCACAATGTCTGAATGTTTTGATGAGAAACCCACACTTGCCACGAACCCACAACGTTTTTGTAACCTCTGTTATACTTTGACAAATAGATATAAATTCAAACAAAGCGTTCCATAGGTTCCTCACTCAGGACAAAGGAACACAGCAAGTTGAGATTTTTCAGTCTCCGTTTACAGCTGTGATTACTCCAGTGAATTATAAACTTGGATTGACTTCCTTATAGGCGTGATCATCTTCATCTGAACTCAGAGTCACAGCTCATAAGGACGGTGACAGTGACAAAGGTTAACGCTATGCCGTTCACGTTTTTCTCCTATCACTACTCTAAAAGACTTAGTTTTGTTATGCCTCACTAACTTTTAGAAAAACAGCATATTATTGTGATGTTTGAAATTTTGCATAATAAAGTCTTGGGTCAAATATCTATAATAGACAAACTGAAAATCTTCAAAGATGGAGCACAAGTTCACAATCGGAACCGCCATTTCCTTTCTGATAATGACGATGCTTGAAGCACAGGATGCCATTAAAAGGAAAGACTTGGTCTGGAAGCTGGGGTTTAAACTGCAGAGTCTCCTGGATGTTGGCCACTGTTCTGTCACCGACTGATAGATAGCCTCAGTATCTGAAGAGCTGTTATCTTTGGTTTCCATTTAGACAGACTGAACTCAGACTACCTAGATATTTAGTCTGAAACTATTAATACTACCTAATAGCCATAGGAATAAGACATGTATTTTTTTTTTTTTTTTTTTTTACAATTCTTTACAATGTGAAGGGGGGAATGTGCATTTCTTCTTTTAAAAATTACTAATCATAACTGATTTTGTGTGAATATTGTGTGCTCATTCTTGCCACAGTGCACATGTAGAAGGAAGAGGAGAGCTTGTAGGAATTGATTTTTCCCCTCCTTCCACTCTGTGGAGGACCAGAGATGGAACTCAGGCTTAGCAGCAGTGAGCAGCTCTAACCATTGAGCCATCTTCCAAGCCTTGAAGACATGAATTTCAGGGAAGGGTTTGACTCCAAGCTTCCCAGATTGAATGACATTCCCTTCCCACAGCAGGCAGAGTAACTCATCCCCTCACTCTGTCCTGGATTAGCGTGGAGCACAGCTGGAAGATTGCTCACCTCCCTGTCAATCAAAGGTTAGAGAGAACTATTGAAATACTTTACCTCTTTAGTATTTCTTACATATTTCTGGTAAATTAAGTCAAGAAAGGAAACTACTCTGGAAAGTAAAACAGACATCTTACAGACTCTTAATGCACTTTGTGTTTCGATGTTTGAGTTAACAGGTCTTATTAGGTACCTGTTGTTAAGTCTCTATCTCAAGAGTGTCTAGCTGACAAAATCCATCCCAGTGAGCCAGGGAACATCTCCTCAGTGGTCCCATCCAAATATAGAAGAAATAACAACAACAAACAATAAAATACCTAAGAACACAGGTTATGAAAGCCACATCCTGGTGAAAAAATCTTCAGATAATTTTCAATCTCTACTTTTCTCCTCTTCCTCTTCCTTCGTATAGAAAAGAACTAAAATAAAACGTACAGCCCAAGCTACAACACCCACTCACCTTCCTTCCCCTCTGAGTGTGAGGTCTGAGGAGCAGCTGGTCAGTGATCTCGACCCCAGAGAGTCCAAGCTTTCAAAGGAATCTTCCCTCCTGTGGCTACCTGGAGGGGCAGGGAATTCTCCTCTGTCAGGACACCAGATGTCCCCGTAGCCACTGTCCCGGCCACTTCTTTTCAGGCAGCTAGAATCTTCAAGTGCCTGAAGGAAATGTTATACAAAGATCAGAGAGTGAACATGAACTTGCAGAGATGCAGAAGCTCTGATTAACTAGCGAGGTGAATGGACAGGGTTTACCTGTTCAACACAAGAAAACAAAACTGGTCAAAAGTATAACTTTTTTTCTCCAACTGTAAAATGGGGGGGGGGGGGGGGATTAGAATGGGGAGAGGAGAGGGAGAGGGAGGGAGAGGGAGAGGGAGAGGGAGAGGAGAGAGAGAGAGAGAGAGAGGAGAGGAGAGAGAGAGAGAGAGAGAAGATACAAGAAATCAAAGAAAATATTTTCAATGTTTACACCCCAAAGGTAGGCAAATCTTTAAGATGTCTTGTTCTCCAGGAAATATCTGGAGTGGTTTATGTTAAACATAAGACCAGAATGACAGTTTGTAACCCCATCAACCCTCAAAAAAAACACAAATTCTATTATTCTATTATTATTATTTAAGATGCTGGCAACCAGGCCTCTTCTTATTGAGTCAAAGTTAGCCTACATGCTTGATTGTGTAAGACTGAAATTCCTTGGACAGAAATAAAATAGTTGTTTGGCTCTTTTATGAATAAGAGATACATAGAAATAGGGTAAAAGATATTACCTTTAGGTTTATAACTTATGTAGAACTTTCCAAAAATAAGCCTTTCTAATTAACACATCTCTAAAAACTTAATGTCAAAACCTAACTGGCCCTTTAAAAATTAGGACACAATAAAAGTCAACAAGGTTAGTCTCAGATGACAAGTTAAAGAATATAAGAATAATAACAAGATATAACAATGCAAATGTGTTAGGGATTGGTTCTAATGCTTTGAATTAATCCAGCCTCCAAAATCGGGAATCTGCCTGTCCAACCGATGAAGGGCCTTGTCTCCAATTGAAAGAGCCAATGGCCATGGCTTGGGGGAAGGTTATAGACTTGAGACAGGAGACCTTTGGATTTTCAAAGGGCAAGGAAACCCAGGAAGAGAAAAGCAGAGATGGCCATTGATGGGAAAGAAGAAAGATGATCAACCAGCCTGACATGTAGAAAATTAGGGAAAGTGGCCACACAGGCCACTTCCTCAATTGTGTTTGGGTAGCAGAAATGAAATATAGATTTTTTAAAAGATATTAACTCAGAAGTATCAGAGGGAAATATTTGTTAGCATCAGGAAGATAAGAACTTCCCAGTCTTTGAGCTAGCCAAGGCATATTAAAATTAACAGGGGTGTGTGGTGTGTGTGTGTGTGTGTGTGTGTGTATCTTTCAGTCATGAATCCAGAGGGCTCTGGCAGGTGGCTCGAGCCCGACCTGCCAGGAACACACAGCAGTTTAACCACAACACAAACATTGATTAAATCATGATTTAACTTTTAAAAAATATTTGAGAGACCATGAGGAAAAAGATTCATTATTAAATAACAATAAATATTGATGAGCTTTTTAACATATATATTAAAGCTATAAAGAAAAATATTTTTCCTTTTAAGAGATGGACTCTGAGAATCTAAGAATGAGGTGTGTTACCTGAATTCATCTACAAACGGTTAAGTAAAAACAGATAGATGAGCAGACGCTATTAGAAACAGCCAAAATGGAAACACTGTCAGATAATGATGATGTGAGGCTTGCAAGTGTTATTATTGTCTTCACATTTATCACAATACTTTCAACACGTGAAGAAAAGCTGGCAAGTGCTCGGAACAAATAACTAGCAGCTGTTTCAAGCAGACTTCTGCCTAAATCAGATCCTTCAATTCCTGAGCCAATTGTCAGACACGTGTTTGAAATGCCAAGAATGGCCAGTAAAGAGATTTCATGTGGCCGTTAACATGGCCAGGATCTACCTTTCGCCTGCCATTTGCAAGCTTAGTGCCAACAGGCTATGTCCCAAGATTTGAAACTGACATTTTAAAGTCAGGCTTTGGATGCAGCAGACGTTAGGCTTTTCAAACACAGACCTCCATACTTTTTGAAACCTCAGTGTTAACACAATATGACTTCTGATCTTATAAATGTTAAAGTGACTGACTAGCAACTATGTGACCCGTTATAAATAACCCAGGTCTGGCCCTGACAAGTCCCCCAAAGTGAGTCATCTGCAAATTACAATCTGACTCAAATACAACAGCTTCCAGTGAGTATGGTTTCATTGCTATTTCCGGTTGGCATTGCCAGGGAACTGGGTAAGTACAGTCGACATAATGCCTTACATTTTAAAAGAACTGATACAAAACAAATGATAGATTTGCATGCCTCTCAGGTCTGTTCCCACCAGGTAATGGAATAATAGGACCACAACCACAGTCTTATCTACAAAATAAAAGTCTCCGGACCACACGGACTCTGACATCGGTGAGTGCGAACATCCTCTAAAGAGGCATTCCTCGCACACACTGCACTGAAATTACATATCCTGAGTCATTGCCATAAAATGTTAGGAAGGCTATAAAGAACACCAGTCCACAAAGCCATGTCCCTTGTAGCTTCTGACTGTATAGCTCCTTAGTTCAAACAACTGCAAAGCCAGGTTTCCCTTGTACCCAAAACTCCTTGCAATTACTCCACCAGAGCCTCACCCTCTTCCACAGCAAGGACTGATGTGCTCTCCGTCTCAGACAATTATGCTCTCTGGTGGGTGAATCACTCTCCAATATCTAATGCAATATGTATAAGTGGCAATAGCTCAACTACTCAGTCAGTTAACTCATGTAAAAAGTGTGAGTACAAAACTATTAACTGTCTTCTGAGTGTTCATGTACACAAGCTCCACACAGGTGTGGGTGTCACATATGTGTGCCTGTGTTCAAGCACATGCAGGGATATGCGTGCAGAGGCCAGAGGCCAGTCTCCACTGTTATTTTTCAGGAGACATCCACCTTGTGTTTGGTTGGTTGGTTTATGGTTCTCGAGACCAAAACAGGATATTTGTTAGCAGTTTGCCCAGCAAGCTATACTAGCTGACCAGGGCCCTGGAATCCTGTCTTAGCCTCCTCAGAGCTGGGATACTATCACCACATTATTGCATGAATTTGAGGGGATCAGACTCATTCTCACCCTTGCATGGCAAAGCATTTAACCAACTGAGCTCTCTCCAAGACCTAAAGGGCTATCATTTCTTACAATTTATCCTCACAATGTGTCAGGAACAAACACTAAATATCTTTCTTGTTTAATCTCATCAGGGAAATCTCACAAAGCAAGCACGACTACGTAGATGGCATTTTATCATTTTGAGCATCTATTTTCTCTCAATTCTTATAAAGTACCCTGGATGAATAGTTCCACAGAGAAATTAATTTTTCCACTAGGGCCCTAAAATACAGGTTTTGGTTTTGGTTTTGGTTTTTTACAGAAAACTCAGTATATTTTGCTATCAGCACTTGATCCTTCACAAACAGTCTACAAGGTTCTAATGCCTGTTGCAATATGAAGGAGCGGCAACACATGTAAAATCCAAAATTCTAGGCTCAGCAGGTCAGAGAATTTGCTGCTCTAGTTTAGTTCCCAGCACGCATGTCAATCAACTCACAACTCCGGTACCTCCGCTCCCGGCATTAGATGCTCTCTTCTGGCCACCAAGGTCACCAGCACACTCATACTCTCACATGTATCCCTACACACACACATGCACACGCACACACAAATATATGACTTCCTCAGTATCAGACATAGCTCAGTCAGGCAGGAAGATCAGAAGTTCAAGATCATCCTTGGCTATATAGCAAAAGTTTTGGATAACGCAGATTGCTTGAGACTCTGCCTTAAAACAAGCAAAACTCTGTCAAGTTTCACCGTAATATTTATCACTCTTCACAGAACACTAGTACCATGGTGATATTAGAATGTAGTCACTAGAGATAATTACCCACCGTCAAGAACAAATTAATATAAAGAAATCGAGTAACTCCTATAAACGTTAACAGCCTTAGAAATGCCTTTTTACTGCAGGCTGAGTTCATAATGAGTATAGAAACAGTTAAGTTATATAGTGTATAAAAAAGAATGTACGCCATCAAATTACCTAAAATTAAGGACATAAAATTCTATACCTTGGAACTGGTCTGAAATAGACAGCCTGCTCCTCAGAAGAAACACATAAGCTAGGAAAACAAGTAACTACCCTGCCTACACAGGCCTGTCTAGAGAGGACAGACAAGCTCGCCGTGTTTGCTGCAGAGGAGGAAAAGCGGAAGGGAAGAGTATGATAAAGTAACAGCAGTCATTTCATACAGATGTTGGTTGTGTCCTTACCTTAGTCAAAGCTTGTCCTAAAAGGGTCTCAAAAGCTTTCAAATTGAGATAGGGACCATTATAATAGGGGCTATTTTGTGCTTTTCTTCCCAGCCAGTACAAAGTTATCAACACCTAAATGGAAAGAACAGGACCAGTGAGTTGGTAAGCAAGTACCAGTTCAATTGCAAGTGGATAAATTGCCGTTCATAAGACATCACAGATGAGAAGCAGGCTCTTAGATGTATGGTACAGAATGTGGTCATTCAAAATATAATTATTCTTGATCAATGGGTCCTCAGATCAAAAGGCACAGAACTCAGTAGGCAATTAGACACTCTACCCTTGAGGAGTGGTTAGTAAGAAAAGCACACAAGGGCTGGTGGTGGTGCTCAGTAGCATAATTTCTTAGTGTACATGAAGCCCTGGCTTTAGTCCCCAGCATTGCATAAAACTGGGCCTGGTGGTGCATACCTGGACTCCCATCACTTAAAAGACAGAAGTAAGAGGACCAGAAGAAGTTCAAAGGTCATGTGTGTACATGAAAACTATGAGAACAGACTAGGCTACATGAGAAGCTGTCTCCAAAAAAACAGATGAGTATAAACTACAAGTGAAACTCAGGGCTGGGGTGAGGGGGGTAAGTATATGTGATAAAGACAGAGAGACAGAAAGAAAACATACAGGTCCACAAGTGTGGATAACTTCTGGAAGCTGATTCCCACTTTCTAGCTTTGTCTTAAGGCAGTAAGCTTAAGTAGTAACTCTCTCTAGTAACCTGCTGCTCCGCTAAGCATGGCTGGCCATGAATTTCTGGGCAATTCTCTGTCTCTGACCCCCATCTCACTCTGAGTTCTGTAAATACACATACACCACTGTTTCCAGCCTTTTACACTGGTTTCAGGGATCCGAACTTAGGCCACCAGGCTTGTACAAGAAGCAATTCTACCCACTGGGGTCCACCTCCCTGGCCTACAAGGGAAACTTTTTATGTCAATATTTTCCATAAAACTATATAATAAACACCTAAAGTCAGTGATTCTCCTTGCTAGGTGACCATATTTTTAAATAGAATGTTACTTTTAGATATTTTATAATTATAGAATATTAAGGACATGATGCCAGCCTATACTGAATAATTACCTAGAGTTCTTAAGCAGTCAGTGTCTTCTTTTAATGTCTAATTTGATAATCTCCTGCTGAGACTTTTGAATTGAGTTTGGTATTGCCAGATTAGAAATTTAACAACCAGCCCTTGAAACTTAATTTTCCATTTTATGCCAAAGTTCAGTCTATACAAAGTCTAACGATGTATATGTATTATAATACATGCTCTTAGACTCTAACTGGTTGGTTTCTAGGTAAAATTTAATTAGAAAAGATGACACAGCATGTATTCTTAGATCTATTATGACTTTACAGAATATAAAAAGCTATTTATAACACTCCATGAAATACAGCTTACATTTTTCAGTCTCCTGTCAGTCTCTTCTTGCCTGTAAAGAAAGAGAACATATTGATTAAATTCCATGAACCTTAAATTATTAGCTCTAACTAAAATTCATTTTCATTATAAAGGTCTATCAGTGTTAAAATTCCCCGTATGTTCTGAAATCAGAGCACATAGCACAAGAATCTTCCCATAACCATTGACTTAAATATTACAGTGAGTTTTCTATAAAAAGTAATCATTTGCTCTTTTTTTGTTTTTTATCCATGATAGCCTGAGAAGTTGTTCAATTTTCTTTAAATAATGTTTAAACTCACTCTGAAGGTTTTTAAGTAAAAATCAAAGCATATATATGAAGGAAAACCGAAATATACACATAACTGAAAGGAGAAAAACCAAACAAACAGCTTTGTATTTGAGTTTTCCCCTCCACTGTCCACAGCTTTTCCACCCAAGAAAACCCTTGGCAAACTGTTTAAAAATCCTGGTCCTCCAGATTATAGTTTTTAAAATAGGCCAAGAGCCAGGTATGGGATCTGATGCCTTTAACCCCAACACCAGGGAGGCAGAAGAAGTCAGATGTCTGAGTTCAAGGCCACTAGGGCTAGTGAATTCTAGCCAGGACAACTTAGTAATATAATACTCAGTCTCGAGAAGAAAAAAAAAAAAAAAAAAAACCCTATCATGAACTATGACCTGAACAGTCTCAATTCTATTACAGGCATGTAAGGCATTTTTATTGGCCTTCGAAAGAGCATGATGTTTACAAGAAAGTCAAAAGGAAACAGATACCACCTCAGTGTTGGAGAGACTTAAATTAATAATGTGCAGCAGAACAGAGGGGCGTCGCTCAAGTACGGAAGTAAGGATTTTCCATCATTACCAACACAGGGTATCAGTGAGACCCACACTGTGGAAGCCAATTTAGATAGCCTCTGGGATAGCTTTTCAGCATGACTTAAGTAGCAGAAGAAAAAATACATGCATGCATTTGCTGTCAACATGTATATTGAACATACTCCATACATCAAGCTGGTAGTAATATACATCGCACACATTCATATGGAGAAGAAGGAAAATGAGGTGAGAGTGAAGACAGACAATGGTTGAGCTCAACTTTCCAGCATCAACAACTCTTCCGTTTTCACAGAACAAGCAGGACACAAGGTGGACAGTATGCAGCTCCAACCCAGAAGAGCATCAACAGGAAAATCCATACATCCTCATATCGTTGGTGAAAACATCTGATCCATTCACTCGGATCCCACTTGGTAATATCAGCTTAAACTAAATATGCCCATAGTCCACAGCCCAGTAAATCCAGTGCCAGGTACACACTTAAGAACAGTTTTGTTTGTCTATTTGGCAGAAGTCATACCAGGAGACTTCCTAGTGTCTTTATGGATACTACAAATTACTAAGTAAAAGACATGGGGAGCGTGGAGGGGTTTACTTAAGGACTTCGACCTGAATTAGCTTAGGGTCATTTCTTTTTAAGGGTTCTGTGAGCCTGCTGTCTGGAACTACTTGTAGACAGTGGCTGACGAATCGCCTTGCTCCAATACTGTAGCGGCGCACACCGGTTTTGGGTATTCTTAGATGGTTAGGTAACTCAAGCCGATTCAGGCAACATTTTATCACTCCAAGGCCTTGGGAGTTGATCTTGAGTTATCATATGTTTTTCTGTTTGTGTACTATACTTCAAAAAAAAAAAAAAAAAAAGAAACCTGGAGAAACTTCACAGCAACACTGCTCAGGTTATAATTTATCTCTTCAACTAAGAGAAAACCATCTTGTAAACTGAACAGAATTCTTTTTTGGAAATTGTCAAGTGGGGAGTATCACTAGAAGCAGCTGTGAACTTGTGGCCCATAATTCTAATGGTGACCAACATATCACTTCAAACAGTAAATTATCTGAAGTACAAAAGTACCATGACTGTGTAGCCTCACAGATGTATGGGTCTCAAAGTGATTGCACTTTTATTAAAAGCATGCTTGAACATCAGGAATCATAGAGCCCTCGTGAAGCCCTACGTCCTTTCAATAGCTTGAAATAAATGTTTCCAGTCCTTCGGCCTCTGACTTTTTAGAACGATAAGCCACTTTCGAAATACAAAGCAAGGCTACTCCGTGACAGATCCAATAGCAGTGACCTTGCTTTTTGGCCCTTCACTTTACATTCCTTTCTAAGTGTGAGCATTTACAACGTGCTCCAGAACACAAAGACACGCAGGCCAGCCAAATTAGCTTCCTATCGCTGAAACCCATAATACCAGGAATTCACATGGTCCAAGATTGCTGGAGTAGAGTTCACCATGACACATACACCCCAGTGGATGAAGTCAGGAAGCAGGAAACTCCTGGCTTGGGTGGCCACAGGGCACACCCCTAAGAGCTTTTAAATTAACCAGTAGAGAGACGCTCAAGGTAACAAGCCAAGTGCCTGCACAAGCCAAAACTGAAAGTCAAGTCTGCCCTAGATGAGTGGCCCCACCAGAGTAAGTGAGCCCAGAACTGACACCACCCAGCATCATATGGATGGAGGGAGCAGTTTAAGAATGGATATGAGTCCCATGGTCTCTATTTGTACCATTTAGTTTCAAGGTTTCTATTTTATATTGATAAATGCAAGATAAACAATGGCCCCTATTTCTTTTTTTTTTTTTTTTTTCAGACAGGGTTTCCGTGTAGTCCGGCTGTCCTGGAACTCGCTCGGTAGACCAGGCTGGCCTCGAACTCAGAAATCCGCCTGCTCGCCTCCCAAGTGCTGGGATTAAAGGCGTGCCCACACCCGGCCCCATTCAACAGATAGAGGAAACACACAATTAGGAACGCTAACTCACTCGATCAAGACAGTTTCGACTGTGTGTCCACATTCCCACAAAACCCTCCAGTGACATCTATACTGGACTTGCCTAAGACACTCCCTAACTCTCTACTCGACTTAGCTTATACTTTCAGCCATCTTCAGCCTTATTTGCTGTGTGTGTGTGTGGTGTGTGTGTGTGTGTGTGTGTGTGTGTTTGTTGTGCTGAGAACTGGACTGGACTTCATGTCAGTGGCTCAGCCTGTCACTGAGCCGTATGCTCAAGCCCTGTTTTGAATGTGCAAATAATCTGTGTGGTGTTGCTCGCTGACATCTCTAGTGCAGGGATAAAGGGTCTGCCTACTAGGGAAGTGCATAAAATTATTTTATATGACCAGCATAACATAAGACACACAAATGTTCTCGTTCGCTGAATGCATTGGTCGGACTTTGGAAAGGCAAATGGGCAAGAGAAGACCTAAAACAAATCACCCAGGACATTCTTAATGTCCATGTGCTGTTGAAAACATTAAACTGCATTAGCTTATTTTTAACATCTGTCCAATTGACTCGACTCCACTGCTACCCACAGTTAGGATTTGAGGTGAGAGGGTGTGAATACACCCAAGTGTACCCATCGGAGGCCGGAGGAGGACACTGGGTGTCTTCTACTATGGCTCTCAACCTCACTGTCTTAGAACAGGGTCTCCCACTGAAGCAAAGTCTCACTGTTTGGTGAGTAGCTTATCAGTAAGCCCTTTGAATCCATACCTGCCGACTCACTACCATGCTCAGGTTTTCTTTTGGGCACTGGGAACTCAAACTCAGATCCCTATTCTCACTGAGCTACACTGAGCCACTCCCCAGCCTCCACGTTTCCTCTAACATTGAAGTGAAATGCAACTCTGTAAAACTGTATATCAAAACCCCAAAAAAAGAGACAAAACAAAAACATATATTTTTAAAAAGCCATATCTTGCATGGTCATATCTATAAAAAAATAGTCAAAGACTACATACTTATGTTTAAAAAGGCTTTACTATAAATTGGATCAAGTGGTTATATTCAGATAATATTCAAAAACTGGCTGTCTTAAGTATATGGAAGCCCTTTATTTAATCCTTAAACCATGCCCTAACGGTAGAAACCATATTTAATAATCATAAAATCGTAAGCAGAGCTAACTATTCCATTGCATTAATTGAATAGTTCTGGCAATTCCTTTGCTGCCTGACAAAGGACTGGCACATGTGTACCCATCATGGGCCTCCGAACTGGGCAGTCTGTGGGCTCACACAATAGTCATCAGCTGGCCTAACAGCTACGTACTATATGTAGAAATTGGAAGCTGTAACACTCGTCCTTTCTTTACTATTCAATCAAGTCTGAATCAATCAAGAAGTACATTTTGATTGGAGAACCAAGAAAATAAAAGTCCACCCAGATATCTGAGTCTGCTGAAGAACTGATGGGAGGTCCTTCCAGGAGGAAGCCAGCTTGGCTCTGAAGGCACTTCTTGGATCACTCTGTGTGTGCGCATCCTGACTCCTCCTTAACCATCTATGAGAGACTGGGCTTGAGAACTCACTGCCCCAAATCCTCACCTGCAAAACAGGAGCCCCCTAGGTGTCACTGAGGTTCAAACTGCTTAACCCCAGGCCAAGCAAGGAAGTGAGACTTCATGCCTGTCTGCAGTTATCATTATCTACCTCAACTGGCCTAGGGGCAGTTGCTGGAAGCCGGTCATTGAATTCCTTACACAGACTCTTTTCCCCTCAAGGAGACACATTTGAATGAGACATAATGTCCAATACTCTGTCACTTGATATTTCTTCTGACCTCTTAGTATGGATAGCTTTAAATGAGGATCAGAAGTTACTTCCAAAAAAGGGTCAGAACAAAGGGTGTGGCACCCTGCTACAATCATCATCTATGTAGATTTACTGGCACCAGGCCAGTCCTCCCCACCCATCCTTGGGCTACCAGAGGCCACCACGGCCAAATGTCCTAAGATCCTCATCACTGGGAGGAAGGGATGTCTATATAGCCCCCACCCCCCGCAAAAACAAAAAAACAAACAAAAAAAAAAAAAAACACTCTGCTTTCTTCATATCTGATAGTAGTTTTAAGAACAAAATGTTAAAGGAAGAGGTTATAATTCGTCAGTGTGTGCCAGTCAGCAGTGATCTACTGCTTTATCCAAAGTAGCTCTGAAAAATCTTTCAAAGAGCCCACTCTGGGCCTACACACCACACCCACTACAGCTTTGCCCAATAGCCTCAGGGACTAGGGAAAACTGGAGCCATCCCAACACGTGGTTTATCAGAGAATTACTCACAGGGCTGGCAAAGACAGCATCTAAATGTTTATATGTGTTACCTCCCCTCACAGAGCCAGCCTAGCTGGTCAAGGGCCAGAAGAAAAGGAAATTACCTCAAGTCAGGCCTCACAGCATCTGACACAGAATCCCACTGCTTCTGAATTCCTCTGTGACTCAGAACTCCTCTTCCTTCGAGACACTGCAAATCCCCACATGCTACAGAAAGGTTCCATCTCCCTTGCTTTGACCCAACATCATAATTTCTAAAGAATTGATCTCCTCCATTCTCCAAAACCATCCTTCTCTGCAATTCTAACATCTCGATTTTCAAGGCGCCAATTTCATTACAATCAGATGTAGCTCTGACTGTACCATCCCACAGGGAAACACACATCCAAAGACTCATACTAGAATTCCTCGTGTTGAGTAGGAAAAATAATTCACCAAAGGTACCCCCAGGCAGAAGCTTAACACAATAAAGCATCTTGCCTTGGACCAGTGAGTTAGCTCAGCAAGTAAGCAGCTTACTGCCCTACTGCTGATCTCAATTCCATCCCAGAACCCCACTGCGAGAAAAAGAGAAACAACTCCTAGTAGTTCTCCTTCGACCTCCTGATATAAGACAATATGGAACACAAAGGCCCTACATAAAATTTATTATATTATGGAGATAGATTAGAGAGATAGGGAGATAGGAGAGGGGGAGAGGCAGGGAAGGAGGGAGGGTAAAGAGAGAGAAAGGGAGAGAGGATAGGCAGGGAGGAAGAGAGGAGGAAGGGAGGAGGAAGGAGAGAAGGAGAGAGAAGAAGGGAAAGATGATAGGTAGGTGGATGGATGATAGATAGATGATGATGATAGATAGTAGATAGATACATACATACATACATACATACATACATACATATTTTTTTTAAATTCTGGCCCCACCTACCACCACTCAAAGCCTCCAATCCAGGCCTCCTCTGTCAAGACAAAAAGCACATCTGAATTCTTGAAGTTCTCCCGGGAGCTCAAGTGCTGCCCCACACCAGGTTCAGACTCCTCCCTGCTACCAGAATAAGTTTCCTTGGCTCTCTCTGCTCACAGAACAACTGCAGCAGATCAAATGATTATATCCCCAGGGTACTTCCCAGAGCAGAGCCAGGAAGCTTCCTGGAGACCCAGCCTAGCTGGCCCTGCCCGGGGTGGCACCAGCTGACCTGGGCGTTGCCTTTTGGGAAACTATGTTGATATCAGAGACGCTGACCTCCCAGATACTTGGTCCCTCTCCAAACCAGCAAACAACCTCTGCTTTCCAACCATTGCTTTCACCACTGGACACCTGTTCCTAACTCTTTAAAAAAGAAATTAATGAAAAGGAAACAAGAAATGGGGTCCTGAGTGCTGATGTTCACATGAAGCCCAAAGAAGAAAGGGGCTGTGGACACTGTCTGGTTCAGACCTGCTAGCTGTGTACGAAGGGGAGGGTGGAGGCAAGTGTGTGCTGGAAGACGGTAGGGGCAAGTCAGAGCAGATGTCCGCTAATGACAGGACAGTGTGCCTTGACCCGTCTTGTGTGGCTAGAACAAAGCACAGACTGGATCATTTATAAGTACATTTCTTATAGTTCTGGAGGTTGGGAAGTCCAAGGTCCAGTGATCCTCATCTGGTGATATGAAAAGTGAGAAAGAGCAGCTAGAGGGAAAGAAGAGAAGAGGACCAAACAAATCCTTCCAGCAGGACCACTCACTGTATCTAGCCCACTCCTCGATAACTGCATAACCTATCCACTCAGGAGAGCGCAGCCCTGGCACCTTAAGCATCCTACCCTCAAAACTATTGCACTGAGGTTAAGTTCCCAACAGTTTGGGGACATATTCAAACCACAATAATGTCTTCTTTGCTAGTGCACGCGCGCGCACGCACACGCACGCGCAAGTGTGTGTAATGTAAATGCATATGTGGATGTGTGTGTGTGGATGTGTCCATGTATGAGTGGTATGTATGTGAGCAGATGTGCATGTGGATTTGTGTAGTATGAGAAGGGTGGAATATGTCTCTATGTGTAAATATACATGTGTGATATATGTGGGTTTGTGTGTATACAAGTGGATTTGTATATGCATGAGTATGTGTATGTGTGTATGCATGTAAGTATATATGTGTGTTTATACATTATGTATTGTATTTGTTTATGTATGTGTTATATGTGTGTATATGTTTGGGTATATATGTATGCTTGTATGTGCTGTATATAATATATATGTTATATATGCAACATGTATGTGTTGTATCTATGTATTAATATGTATGTACATACATGTGTATCTGTATATGTATGTGTGTGATACATGCTTATAAGTACAGGAACAAATGGAGCCTAGAGCAAGACCCAAGTGTCTTTTTCAATGCCTTACTGCCTTGAGATATTGCCTGAACCCAAAGCTCAGCTTTTAATCTAGTCTGGCTGGCCAGAAGGCTCCAAGATCTGCTTGTCTCTGCCTCTTAATACTGGACTAGAGACATGTGCAGCCATGCCTAGCTTTTTAATCTGGGTGCCAGTTCTTCAAACTCAGTCCTTATGCTTGGAGAGCCAGGGTTCTCACCAACCAAACCATCTCCCCACCCCAACATTCAAGAAACACAAATAAGAAAATTCCCAACACTAAGTCTCAAGAGAAAGGGGCCATTTCCATTCCAACTGCTGTAATCCCATTAGGAACCCAGGACTCTATCGGGTTGCCTCCTTTCTATTCATGGAAGCTCTATTCATGGAAGCCCATCCATCCATTCCATCATTTAAAATAGAACCAACACTAGCACCTTCCACTGCGTCAAATGGAAGTGAGAACAAAGGAAGATAGAGATGAATTCTTAGAACACTTCATTCTTCCCTCCTCTTGGAAAAGCAAACTGTCTAAAGGAAAGTAGCTCCAGTTCTCCTTCCCTGCCTCCCACCTTCCAATTATAAATGAAGCTGCCTTCCGCTGACAGCTCCCAGAGATGTTGGAGTTCTGTGACTCACTTGTCAGACCTACAGAACACATCTCTATCTGTTCAGGATGAAACCTCACGAATGACACCAGGAAAATACCACCAACCCCTGGAGATAATTAGTGAGAAAATACATAAGCCTAATTATCTGTGTACTTACATATGTGAGAAAAATAAAACTTTTGGAAATTAAACAGTTTTCGCCCTAACAACATGAGGCTCATTCCAATCATGTATGACTAAGTACCTTCTTTTAAAAATAACTTATTAAATTTCACATCCCTCCCACATAACATAAACCAGTTTTTATTTAAAGGGGAAGTGGGGAGAAAAAGCAAGCATTCAAAGGATCCAAACACACACTGTCACTTAACACAAATGAAGAATGCTATTTCAGGAACTTAGAGGTGGGTTTGGTTCAAGTCAATGAACTAAAGATCATGTAGCTCACTTCTACTTTATAAGCTTGTTAAGACAGAAAGAAAGTTCACCATTGGGACTAAATACCATCAAATGACAAAAAGAAACAGAATACAGTATGACTGCCGAATAGAGATTGAGAACAATTGTGTATGATCTGTTTATTAAACAGTTAGGATATGACTGTATAAACTGTTCAGAGAGAACAGAAGGGCAATCACCCACCCACATCTTGTCTCCTGTGCCTTCCAATGCAAGGTAGCTATAGTTCTGGAGACAGTGGGTTTGAGGTTAGATGTGACGGTCAAGTCATTTAGCAGGTAAAAGCAAAACACAGGTAACCGTTTAAGAAGATGCTCAAGGCAGAAATCTGCAGCAGGGATTTCATTTGAGGAGTTGCCAACGCACAGATAAAAATGTAAGTTCCATGACTGAATGACATCACCTGAAAAGTAAGTATTCCCAGAGGAGAGACCCAAGGGTTGAGCTCTAAACATGGAGGGGTTAAGAAGCAGGAAACTCAGGCCAGGCAACCTAGGGAGGACCACCAGAGTGAGTGGTGCTTCCTACAGCAAAGGCAAACAAGGAGGTGCAGACCCTGTCCACGACACTCCTGAGAATTCGACAAGAGATTTGAGAATCAACTAATGCATTCTTATCCTTCATATCATAAAACACACCCACACACAGTTACTAAATCACTATAAGAGCACTTCCTCAGCAAAGGGAGATGCACGGGTCAAATATTGACACCAATGGTATCCTTATCAAGCCATTCTTCATTGCAAAATGCAGTGTAGTGGAACACCAAACCATAGCTCTAAAGGATGTATATCCCTCTAGCCCTGAGACCATGCTCAAAGTCGTGTTTATAATATAGTTGGAATTCAGCTGAAGAACAATACACGGCATTTAATTGGGAAGCTTATGCTAGTTGATCAGCAATCATGTGCCAACTGACACACTTTTGCTCAATAATTGTGTGTCATGGAACAAGAGACTGGGATCATCATAACAAGACTTCAGGGCAAAAAAAAAAGGAAAAAATTAGAGGAGTACTTTGTTGTCTCATGAATATGCACAAAATTAAAATTTTGAGAAACTCTGAACCAAGACAGTTATTTCCTTTATATTTTGAATTTCTCACCATTTAAAAGTTTGGCATCACTAAGGTTATTATTTTAATGAATCATTTTCCAGCTGTGATCTCTTAACCATACACTTAACTATGTAGTTACCTACCACATAGACTTGGAATGACACCTTTATGGAGTATTTTTATATTGTTCTGCATTGTTCTCTCATTTAATCCACTTCAAGCTTAATTAGAAATCAAGAACCAGATTCCAAAAGTTGAAGAAACCTTTCCAAATTTGAACAACTGTTAAGTTGTGATGTGATTCCCAGGCAGCCGCAAGACCTAGCCTCTGTAGTCACAAATGACTTCCTTCTACTGCAGCTTTTAAAAATAATGATAATAATTTTAAAAAAACACTTTTTTTCCTAATACTGGAAAGAAACTCTTCATCATATACTAATATATTGCTGTCTATACTTTCTCAAAATGTTTGGTCCAGAACCTACTGAGGTTAACAATAATTTCCATCCAGACTTTTGTCTTTAAAACACAGAAGACAGAAGGTCCCTTAGAATCTCACTCCGTTATCCTGGATGAGAAGCTCATTTGAGGTTTCTGCTGATGGAAAGTTATCAACCGTCTTCTCAAAAGACTCCTAAGTAAATGAAATAGTACGGATAATAATTATCCAAGAGAAAATACAACTCTGAAGCATTACTGCTACCGGGCCCTAAATGTGGACTTGGAGTAAGAGAGAGGAGACATCTGTAAAACTGAAAGAGAAGCTGGCTGTGGCTCTGTGCGGGAGTGCTTGGCTCCCAAGTATGACGCAATTATCCTCCGCACCACAGAAAACAGAATTAGATTATAAAAGTGTGTGAGGGCAAATGGAAATACCACTTAGCTTCTAAAAGATAAATTTCAGACTGGACATGGCTCCGCAGTTAAGAGCACTGGCTGCTCTTCCAGAGAACCTGAATTCAGTTTCGTGAACTCATGTGGCATCTTACAACCATTTGTAACTCCGGTTCCAGGGATTCTGACTTTAAATATGTTCCATGCAACGCAAACCTCATATAATCAAAATAACACATACCAAACCATTCCTGTAACATGTTCTGAACTCTCTGTATTACTCAACAAATTATTCTTCCTTGCCTACAAGCAAGACTTTGCTTGAAAATTTGCAAGACTGAAGACCTGCATCCAGTCCCCAGACTCCATCTCAAAAGCAGAAGACTTTGACACACGTCTCTAATCTCTACATTCCTACTGTGCAACAGGAGGCCAGGACAGAAGCTAGTAGCCTAGAGGACGCAGCAGAGCTGCAGACAGAGGCCCAGATAAGACACAGCTGGGGGCAAGAACTGACCTCTGACCCCAACAAATATGTAAGTGGAAAACCTCAACCTCCCCTAAAAGACCTCTAGTCTTCAAGTTCATGTAATAAGTTACTTCTGTTCCCTGTGCCTGCTGTTAGCTTCTCTTCAGTGCTTACAGGAATGAGCAAAAACTGTACTTTCCATGATTTTATTGGAGCTAACGGTTAATCGGCATAATAATTTTAGAGCAATGCTGGTTTCTCAGCCTCAGCAATACTAATTTTATGACTCTCATAACTCTTTGTGACACAGGAAATATCCTGTGCGATGTACTTTATAAAAGATCACTCTTGCCTCTATCCCTTGGGTAAGAGTTCTTTGCTTCTGGATCATCAGAAATGTGTCCAGATAGAACCAAAAGTTCCCTGGGGCCAAAGTTATCCAATGGATTTTTGATTTATAGAATTGAAGAATTCAACTAATTTCTCTAATCAAAAGTAACCTATTGGGGTAAGGCAGGGCTTCTTGGGGACTAAAATTAAATGAAGGGTCATTTGATGACTAAAACTTGAAACAGCATATTAAACGCATGAGCAAGGCAAAAGCAGCAGGAATATACACCAGAAGAGTTAGCGGATAACATACTGTCAGGATAATCCTGGGGCTGGAGGGACGGCACAGTGGTTAAGAATGCTTAGTATCCTTGCAGAGGGACTAGGGTTGTTCCCATACCCACACTGGGCAGCTCACTGCCATCTATAACTTCATTCTGGGGTCTCAATGACCTCTGGCCTCTGGAGGCACCTGCATGCATGTGGTGTGCATAAACTCACACAGGTTCACACACACACATACACACACACACACACACACCACACACACACACACACAACAATAAAATCTTCAGGTGGTAGATGTAAGATCCAGTTTAGAGCCTAGATTTCAACAGCTACTTCTAAATATATTACCCACTAAAGCTGAATTACAGGTCAAAAGAGACAGGCACTCAACCCTGCAAACCATATTGAAGCTTACCTGTCTCACATTTTAAAGGGTAAGAAACAATGTATCTAGTCTTCCATTTCTCAATTACAACGATACTGTGATACATCCCTGGAAAGTCTAACCAACCTACATATACCTCCAATTAAGCCTAGTGCCTGGTGCACACATTCTAGATCCTAGTTAGCATGTACTCCAAAGGGGTTGTATACTTACTGTCAAATACACCTGTACATGAAGTATACTACCTCAGAATATTCCATTCCATATCACCACAAATAGTATCTTCTTGGGAAAGAAGACTCCATTATAACTAACTGTGCCTCATTCACAATTAAAATCTTGAGAACTAATAGAGTAAGGTGTTTGAGTAAGTAATGGAACGTTCCCATTTTATTATCCAGCACTTCCCATGAGTTCCAAGCTCTTAGATTCCAGGTAGGGCTCTTCCACACTGATCTGATTGAAGCAATTTTCTTTAAAATTTCTATGAATATGAAAAGGCAGATACCACCTTTAACTCTGCATATGTGTATGTATGCATATGTGCATGTGTGCAAATATGACCCTTCTATTTCCTACTTGTGCTTTCATCTAACAATAGGAATTTCAGAATATTCTGAGAGTATTACCAAGTGTCCTGTGGACACCACTGGAAATAAGTAAATAAGTAATAAGATTTCAATAGTCTAACTGGCTTTCAAACTCAAGTTAATATAACCCCACAGGTCTATCAGCTTTCAAATTCAATATACCTTGTTAGATGCCTTTTAAATTGACTTACGCTTTCTGCAGTAAATTTTCATTTCCTTGACTTATTTATTTTTGTGGTTTGGTTT
Organism: Mastomys natalensis; assembly: GCA_021653895.1. NCBI lineage: Eukaryota > Metazoa > Chordata > Mammalia > Rodentia > Muridae > Mastomys > Mastomys natalensis. The sequence continues at coordinate 277,793 of JAJTUV010001720.1, read as the reverse complement.
TAGGGGTTGTTGCTTTGTTTGTTTTTGAGATGAGTCTTATGCATTAACAACTCTGGGTGCTACAGGGATAAGCCACCAATTCTCATTTTATTGATGAGTAATTTTCCAAAACCTTCCCAGGATAATGAATGAAACGATTTCCCCAGCCCTCTTGCTCCCCTTCACCACATCTGATCCCAACCCAATTCTACTACTGCTTCCCAGGGACCTTTTCTGCATTATACTTTATGGACTCACTCACTGTCATTATTCCTGGCCATAACTTAGAATTTAAGTGGCTGGACCATCTAATCCCAAGAATCTTCATCTTTTTCACTTGTGCTGCCCTAGTAAGGGGCCTCAATGGCAGCTTCAGAACCAAAAAGCAGGGCCCAAGACAAACAACTTCAATTCCCCATCACAGAAGCTCATGGATTCTAGCTCCTCAATACCACATGACCATGGCCACCATGCTCTTCCACAGATGCAGTAGTGTCAGCCTATACTGCCTCCCCTAACCCAAGAACCTCCCTAAGGCAATCCTGTCTGGGATTAGAGGTCTAGTACCATAATCTAATGAGACATCTGGAGGATTTTGATGCAAGCTAAAAAAAATGAAAGCACTGAAAGCTAGGCTGACAAGATGGCTCAGTGGCTAAAGGTAATGGGTATAAAAGCCTCATGCTGTCTGGGACTGAATCTTAGAACGCATGTAAAAATGGAAGAGAGTCTTCTCTATAAAATTATCTTCTTACCTTCCGTACAAGTGTCATGGTGGGCCCATACACACATGTCATATGCACACATAATAATGAGAACTGTAAAATATTGAAAGCCTCTGCCCTTGAAACACAGCAAATTAAAGCTCCACCTGAACCCAAATGAGAGGCAAATTTGGCTACTTTTGTAAAAAGGAAATTAAACTGAAACATAATTCATCTAGCCTTACCCAACTTGAGTTTAAAAATAAACAATAAAAAGCACAAAGAACCTCAAAGTTAGTGCAGAGCCGGGAGCTACCGCCAAGCATTTCCAAGTGTTGACTGAGAAATAAAAGAACACTCAATACAGTTCGCTGTGCTTAGGCATGCTTCAGAAAGCACTACAGAGCTGGCTCTCAGGGTGCTCTAAGCTGGAGGTCAGGGGAGGTCACTGGATTGCTTATTTAACACTCCATAAGCAGCGACACCCCATGGTTTCCAGGGGAGAACACCTAAGCCAAAGAGGGGAGGAAAAAAAGCATATCTTTAGTCACCCAGAACAAAATATTTCAAGCAGTGCTGAGGAAATTTCTGCCTTAAGATTTCTGAAAGGTCAGTCAACGCCAGCTTTAACAGTGCTGTGTGGAAGGATAAGACACTATGGTCACATGTCCAAACTTCTTCATCCGTCGCATTCCTATGTTATGTCCCTAAACACCAATGGCAGGCATGTAGACTTTGCTTTTATATGTTACCTAAACTTCCTCTGCTAAATGGCAGAGTCTGAACTAAATGTCAGAAAAAAAAAAAAAAAAAAAACATCTAATACAAGGAAAGGTAGGTGCAGACACAAGGGCACCTCACTGGGAATCCCGCACAATTGTAATATCCATGCAGTTTGTGTAAACACAATCACTTATAGAGGCAGAAGGCACCAGTGAGAAAGGAAAACCAACTTTTTAAAAATAAATGCAAAACATGCATAGAGAAAAATGTATAATGGTTGTACAGAAAATTAAACTGCCATCATGGAAGGGCAGATATGTCCTTTATATACGTGTGTGTGTGTGTGTGTGTGTATCTTTCCTTAAATATAAGCAAGATATAAGAGGCTCAAGGCACTGGGTTTAAATCCCAGCATACCTCCAAAGAGGAGGAAAGTCAACTTTAAAAAGTCAGAAATTAAAATTTATTTAGGAACTAGAGAGATAGCTCTGAGGTTAGGAGAATGTACTGTTTGTTTATCCTAGAGAATTGAAATGCCAGGACTCACATCAACTATAGCTCTGGGGAATCTGGCATCTATGGGTACTAAATATACTCCATGCAGAAACCTACACAAGACACATTATGTACACATAATTGAAAGTAAAATTATTTTTATATTGTTTTCAATTGTAATCAATTATGGTCAACTTATAGCAGAAAACTAGTAAGTAATTAAGTCATTCTTTAACAGTAATTCTAATATATAACTTGTTTTAGGGAGATTTCAGGGTAGATAGAATGATGTATCAAAAACTAAGACATGATGCTCTTACAGAGGACCAGAGTTCAGTTCCTGGTACCCAAATGGGGCCTCACAACTATCATAACTTTAGGGGATCCAATACCCTCTTCTTGCCTTCACAAGAGTCAGGCACTCACACAGTACAAACATACATGCAGACGAAGCAATCATACACATACCATAAAAATAAATGTTTTGAGTTAACTTTTAAATAATGTAATCCCAAATTTCTGTTTAATCTTCCAACAAAACATAAGAAGGCACCTAAAGTTAGACTGTGAAAATACTTCAGAGTGGGTAGGAAGTATTGCAAATAATGTACTTACACCGGTATGACAGATACGCCTACTGGTGCAATTGTGGCACCTATAACTTGATGGTAATCAACGCTATCTAATTAGCCCACTCAACAGAAGAGAAACCATGCTTAATACTCTTGGGGTGGCTTGAATATGAGTGGCCCCATAGGCTCATACATCTGAATGCTTAATCACCAGGGAGTGGAACCATTTGAAAGGATTAAAAGGATATATACCCTTTGACATATATTACACACACACACACACACACACACACACACACACACAGAGGTTTACCTGGGCAAAAGATACAGCTCAGTGGAAAAGCTCTTACCTAGCCTTGACAAGACCCTGAACTCACCCTCCAGCCCCAAAGGAAAGATCAGTAGAACTTTCCTACTAGAAAGGCCTACTACATCTGTTGTTTTCGCCCCTTAAGAACTAATTTCAAAGGGAATTAACCTTTAGACATAATTACTTACTTCTAACTTCTTAATGATACCCTTTCTATGTTTATTATCGAAAGTTAGAGACACATTGCCCACATGTAAAAAAGTCTTTGAGGAAATAATAAAAGTAATCACCCTAAAATAATGAGTTAAATAAGAATCATTACAATTTACTCTATAATTTTATCTGGCTTTTTTTTTTTTTCCTGAATTTTATGCTGCTAGAGACTGAACCCAGGATCTCAAACCTTCTGGGCAAGTGTTCTACTACTGTGGGACACCCAAGTCCTAATTTTGTTTTTGTTTAGGTTTAACATGAAGAAGCAAAATCATTTCACTTTCATAGTTCACCCTAAGAAGACTGTTAAATATTGCTTTCATAAAATAAAATGCATATAATTTCTTATCATATGAAAATGGCCAAAGATTAAGGGGAAAATGTTTTTTCTAAATTTAGAGTTTGCTCTAAATCTGTTGTTTCCATGCCTTATGGTTTAGAGTTATTGATAAAAATACAAAAAAAAAAATCCTTAATTTACTCTCAAAAGCAAATAGGGAAAAAGAAAACCCTCCTCTTAAAGTATTCTGAGGTCCCCGGGGGCCTTCCTCATGCTGCCATGCAGACACTATAGGCAGGTCACTTGGTTTTGCCAGCTTCCCTGACAGAGAGTGTCCAGGCTGAGTCCAGGGGCTGCTTGTCTCCTTCCTCCATATTTTCCCCCTAGGAACGTTTATCCTGCAATGGCAGCTCCTTCATTTCTCTCAGACTTAGTCCTCTCCATGGATAAAATTGTATTATCATTTAAATGATGTGCCCTCTTCCAATACTCTCAAGACCACGTTTCCAAACACAAAGCCATTACTTCCTCTTGATAATGTAGATTGTACATACTTCTGGAGTTCTGGGAATACAAGAGAATAAATCTTTATAAAAGATATTAGTAAAACTCCTGGTGTTTTCAGAATATTTATGTCTTGCCTAAAATTGAGGCTTTTTGTAGTAACTCATTTAATCCTCACAGAGGTCCCTCTGTACAGGGTCTAGTGTTGTCTTTATATTATGTTTTATAAGAATAAGGATAGATAGGTGGTGTGTTAGTCAGGGTTCTGTAGAGTAACAAAACCTACAGAGTGAGTGTGTCTGTGTGTGTATACATACTCACAAACTAGATAGATAGATAGATAGATAGATAGATACTAGATCATAGATAGATACATAGATAGATACATAGATACATAGATAGATACATAGATAGATACATAGATACATAGATAGATACATAGATAGATACATAGATACATAGATAGATAGACACATAGATAGATACATACATAGATAGATACATACATAGATAGATTAAAATTTATTAGAATGATTTACAGCAGGCTATGGCCAGCTAATCCAACAGTGGATGGCTATGCATGGAAGTCCAAGGACCAAATAGTTGTTCAGTGCATGCAGCTGGATATCTCAGCTGGTCTTCAGTATGTGCTGGAATCGCAGAGAATTGGCTCTCATGCCAGTGAAGGAATGGACTTGCTATCAAGGTGAGAGCAAGCAGGCAAAGAGCAAAAGCTTCCTTCTTCCAAGTCCTTATATGGGCATCCAGTAGAAAGCATAGCCCCGATTAGAGGTGGGGTTTCCCAGCTCAAAGGACGTGGACTAAAGGTGTGTCTTGCAACTCAAAGATCTGGATTAGAAGCAGATCTTACCACTTCACATTAAGTAAAACTTCACCACGTGTGTACTCTCCATTTTGGGATTTTAGTTGACTCCAAATGTAGTCAAATTGAAATCCAAGAATAGCCATCACAGGTGGGAAGAAGTTGCCAGAGTCCACAGATGATAGTGGCTGAGCTAAGACCAGTACATGGCTTCCTCTCCTAGACAGCTTTGAGAATGAGGCCAGATGGAGCCTACATCCAAGAATAGTTGTCCACTACACCCATTTGATTTGATTTCTCAAGACACGAGGAAAATTTAGATACCCATACAAACAGTTGTAGTTGTAATGTACGCTTCCCAAATCTACAACATACAGTAGTAGCGTTACATTCTCTTAACAGAGCTTAGTATCCAGTTGGATCCAGGAAGAAAGCCACTTCTTACAGATAGGTCAGGCATGGTCCTTGGAAGGGTAATGTTCCTACTGCTCCAGAGTAAAATAGTTCCTAAGACAGAATATCAAAACATTTCTAAAAACATACTGAGGAGTGAATTCTTACCTACGTTTTGAAGGAGGAAAGGGCAAGACCAACTTATACTCACGTTTCAACAGTACACCAAAAATTGGAAAATAAGTGTACTGTTTCCATGCATGGTGGTACACTTTTTAATCCCAACATTGAAGGAAGAGGCAGGCAGATCTCTGTGAGTTCAGGGTGAGCCTAGTCTATATAGGGAATTCCAGGCCAATTAGGGCTACACAGTAAGATCTTGCCTAAAAAAAGTGGGGTCATGTGTTGATGAGTGTGAGAAACAAGATCATCCATCCACTGTGATCAAAATCATAATAATCCTCCGTCAAGGGAGGGGTCTGACCACTAAGAGGCATGTGGTAACTTCTTAAGTGTCTTACATCTGGATCATGGTAATTGTAACACAACTTGCGTTCAATTACTGAATGTAAGACTGTATACGCAAACTAGATAAATTGATTATCAGTAAATCATATCATAATAAAGCTGAAAAATTCAGACATATAATGATTATTAAGAAGACCCTCATGGAGAAGAATGTAGCACAGAGCTGCAGCTTAGATCTGAAGTTAGTAGTCACCGTTTGAACAAGCAAGAATGTACAGGCACAAACAGAGAATACTGCGAGGATATCCTTGTCTAACAGGAGGAGTGAAGGAGTCATTTTCTCCAACACCTTCCTTAAACTTCATGTTAGTATGTGATACACCCTTCCTACTGAGAGTTTGCTCTCTATTGCCCAACCCTGCTAGAAACACAGTTTCAGCTCCCACACTTCCGGTCCAAGGCCTGCATTGTAACACACTCCCTTGTAATATATGCACATTGGAATCTGAGAAGAGGTTGCTCAAGCACTGACTTCCTCGGTAAAGTCTGGTCCAGAATCTCTTACCTGTAACTACCAAAACATATAAACACCTCCATTATCTCCAGACCACCCATTGTACCCAAGCAGCTTCTGGGAGCTCATCACACTCACACACACACTCACACACACCACACACTCACATACACACACACACACACACACACACAATGAAAATTCCTTCATTCAGTCACCTGATCTCTCACCTCGACACTCAGAGAAGCAGAATTTTATAACACAAAGTGCAGTTGAGTCATCACTTCTAGTCACACCATTTACTAGTATGTGGCCTTTAACCCCTTGACACTGGTCTCGCAGCAGTTTCCTATCTGTCAAGCAACCAACCTATCAACTCGGAGATTACACATATCATATAAAGCAAAATGTCACCATTTCCACACCTGTGCACAATATCTTTTTCTTCCTTTATATATATATTAATGTAATCTCTGTATTATATGTATAAATAACTAATAAAGCTCAGATAGATTTATTATCAAATTGCACCCATCCCTAGTTATTTAGAGAACTACTCTTATTTTATTTTCCTGCAATATTTTCAGCTTGGGCAACTACTAGCTTTGTGTGACTAAAATACTACATTGACAAAGGAAAAGTTCCATAAAGATGTCTTCCTGTTAGCAGGGGTCATTCATGTAGAACTTAGAAATAGTTTCTAAGGGCTTGGCGAGCAAACGGGAGCTCCCTACAAGGAGTTCAGAGTTGACTCACGCCTTGGACTTTGCTCTTCTGAGTCACTGTCTGATCCCAAACCCCCCACACCCTTGCACCATCCCCCATGCCCCACTGCCCTCCCCTGAGCCACCCCTTGTAACCACAGCAGAGTTTCATCTTACTGGAATTAGACTGTGCTATTTATTGTTACACTTGATGCTCTGTGGTGACCACCTGTTTCAAACTCCAATGGCTACAGGGATAGCAGGACTTAGAGGCAGCATATGTAGTGGGTTTTTCTTCTTTAATTCAGTAAAATAGGTAATATATCAACTTATCTTTTCTGTAGAATTTGGGCTTTTCAATTTAGCAACCATTAAATCTTTGTATAGATTTTCACAGATCTAAGTGATGGCAAATGTAATATCTTGCTTTGGATTTTATTCAGAGGCCAGTTTACTTGAAGTTAAGGATAAAAGTAACTGCAATTTTTTTTGTTGTTTTTCAAAAACTAAGCAAAATAGAGTGAGAACCCGATAAACAAGGAACTATCTAAATAAAAGGTATTTATTAGTTCTATTTTTAGACATGTTCCATTCCAGTCTATGAAGGTCAAGGTGCAGCAGTGTGGTCCCTAGCAATTTAGATTAGTAAACTTTTATAACCCTCACCTTATACCAGGCCTGCTCCATTTCCAGGACAAATACGATTGAACATCCATAAATATCTGCTCAAAATCCATAAATTCACAAAGGCATCTATGTAAATCTATCAATAAAATTCAAATAATACTCGGTTATTTCTCAACTATAGTTCACCCAGTCTAAAACACACAGGTTACCACTTAACATTCCTACAACTAGAAAATCATACAGATCAATGATCTTGAATTTGATGACACATTTAATATTTCCACTTGAAGTAAGTTTAAAACAAAGCAGGAAGAGAATCTGAAGATCAGAACACACAGGTATTCAGCAGGCAAGGAGTGTGGGAGTGTCGATCAAGTTTACAAATTCACGTTAGGGTAAAGCTAGCATGGCTAAAAATAGACTTTTGACAATGTTATGCACACAGCACAAGGAAACAAAATAGAAGTCGAATTTCCAATGCTATTTAAGTCTGTTTAGGCAACATGGCTGAAGGAGACATCCCGGACTGAAAGCCCAAACTTTGATTATTTGCCCAAGGTCACGGGGCTGAGGAAGTTTGCCTTCTCTCTGCTTCAGTTCACTTCAGGCATCTGAAGCAAAGGGGAGAATGACTGGCTGGGCTGTGTCTCATTTAGAAGTAAGCAGTGAGCCACCTGTCAGAGTCTGATAACCCTCATCCAATGTGTTGAAACCTGAGTGAGTGACAGGAACATTTCTGAGGTGCTCCGGACCCTCGAACACAGTGATTTTCTAATCTTGTTGCTACACTTCACTCCAGCTGACCTTAGAGTTGACAGCTATGAATCCTGACAAGGTTCCTTAATACCCCTAACCAAAATTAATGAAGCTTTTCCTCTTCTTTGCTCAAGGTACAAGGTCAGTTACTTTCCTTCTCTATCTATAGGTTTGGAATCTATAGATGATGAATATTATGTATTCATTGGATGCTGTTTAAAAGGTACCAGAGGAAAGGTCCACAGATGAGGACTCAGTGAGTATCCCCACCTATACCTCACCACAAACCTACCCCAGCCCCACAGCCCAACAAAACCGCTACTTCTGTCGACCTTGGAAAGAGTCACATCCAAACCAATGGCCTACCTACAGCTTAAGTCATAGTGTCAGAGTCTTCAATAAAGTAGTTAAGACTCTCCACCATTTCTTAGTAATTACATAAAAACAAGGAAACATTTTGTTTATTTCTCAATTATCTGGGATACCACATACTATGGCTACCTACAGCTAATGATAATGTCATGCATACTGTCTGTGGTGGTTTGAATGAGAATGGCCCCTATAAACTCATAGATTTGAATGCTTGGTCACCAGACAAGGGCACTATTTGAAAGGATTAGGAGGTGTGGAGGCTGGAGGTAAGTAATTCACTGGTGGTAGGCCTTAAGGCTTTCAAAAGCCTAAACCAAGCCCAGGGACTCGCTTTCTACTGCCTGCAGATCTGGATGTGGAACTGTCAGCTACTTCTCCAGCACCATGTGTGCCACGCTGTCCTCCATGCTGATAATGAACTAAACCTCTGACCCTGTAAGCCAGCCCCAATAAACACTTCCTTTGATAGCATCCCGGTCATGGTGCCTCCTAACAGCAATACACTACAGACGAAGACACTGTCTCCTCCCAGACACAGAACACAACCCTTTGAAAAAGTAAATTCACCAATCTGGGCTCTTCAAAGTCACAGCAATCTGTGGTATGAGCTAGTTAATACACTTTTTTAGAATTTTCTCTCCAAGAGGAAGCAAAAGCAGCCTAGTAACAGGCACATTGAACAGCAGTCCTTAGAGGAGAATTTCCATATCTTGGTACACTAAAGGAAAAAAAAAAAAAATTACAAAGCAGAAGCATTTGGGGCTGACAGCTGTCGATATTGTTGCAGAGAAATCAAACAGCGGAAACCTGGTACTTGATATTTTGTTCATGGAGGTCTCCCCCAAACTGTTGTGAGCCCACAGAGCAAACTCCAGCTAAACAACTGAAGTTGGGTTAACATAACAGTGGTTAATTCAAAGCAGGTCCTTCTCTCAAGTTCACTAAATCCTTCTTTCCTTTAAAGCTTAGGAAAAGCTGGCTAATCTTAGCTGTGTTCCTTCAAAGTGCATCTTTCATACGCTTTTCAGATGATAACATGACAAAAATCATACCAATCACATTTGAGGATATTAGTGAGTGTGTGCCACTTAGATTTATATGACAGGTGGACTTTTTCCTTCGTATCTCTCCAGCGACACTGGCATTGTTTGCATGGGGTACTGTGCATGGTTTTTCGGTGCTTATAAATCTTCCACCTACTTTAGGAGAGGCACAAAAAGGTGTATGTTCTGAGAGTTGAAGGATAAGCCTTCAACCACAAAATCTCACCCAGAATGCCAGAAATTATACCAAGAAATTTCCCTTGAACTCTTACTGTTTCAATAGCCTAAAATCTCCAGAAGCAAACAAATGATAACTAATAACCAGCTTCTATGTCTATTCTATTTGTTACTTGGTAGCCAGGTCTTTTAAAAAAGAAAAAAAAAAAAACCTATCAGCTTGTAATGTATTTTTTTAAAACATTAATAGAAAAGCCATCGTTCCTATGTTTTTTATTACTTTCTCATTGTCTGTGAGTAAAACTGAGTCTCCACACTTGTTCTCCCTTAACTGTACTATACTCTAAATTCCTGATGTCTTGGAGTAAAAATACTTCCAATCGTATAATTTTACACTTTGATGGGACAAAGTGGCCCAGCCCAGAGGAACAGTGAAGTCTACTCTCAGTGGACAACTGCCTGGCAGTGCACTCTTGAGCTTGCTTAGTCAACATCATGAACAGCTATTCCAAGGAGAGAAAGAACGTAAGCCCTCCAGCATCCTTTCTGACAACATCTTCTGATCTCTCTGTGCAAATCACCTCTCGTGTCCAAAATGACACTTCACAAAGTGGGAAGGAGAGAAGGCAACATTAAAAATGAGCCAATAAATAATGCAAAGGACTGGGTTTGAATACATTGCAACGGCATCATCTGAAATGTGAAATAGTTCTGGTTTGTTCTTTCTTAAAATGGAGAAATCGGTTCAAATTAAAATCTTGACATTTTCAGGAACTACAGTGGAAACCTGAATTTTTAGAAAGTTGACTAATACAACCACTTGGTCCCACATGCAATGTGATGGAAATGATAGCAGACCCTTCACTCTAGTGATTATGTCAAGTTGAGTGACCATGAATTCTTTACTAATGTGTTTATTTAAAGGGCTGGAGAGAATACACCCTGTTCTTGGAAAGCATCAGCACCAGTTCTCAGCACGCACATACGATGGCTCCCAGACACCTGGAAATGCAGCTCCAGGGGGATCTACTACCTCTGGCTTCTGTAAGCACCCACATTCGCGTGCATATATCTATACCTATACACAGAATTAAAAATAAAATATTTTTTAGATCAAATCTAGTCAAGCATCTATCTCCAGATGAGTGAAAGAAAGAGTGAGTCATTCCAGATCGCCTAAATTCAGAAAAATAAAGACCCGTAACCGACAATCACAATTTAAATAGCCAGAGCTGACTTCTCCCTCAAAGGCACATGTATTTTCACAGGATCAAAATAGGTAACTAGTTTATGCAAATGTTCACAGTAACACTTTAGTATTTATTAGGCACTTGCTAAAAGCTAGGTGCTGTACATGTACAAGCTGATTTCCTTTAAGCAGCCCAACATTCTCAGGAAGCCGGGTGCCATCCACGACTTAGTACCTTCTGACTTCAGGCAAACAGCAATTACCTCTGTCATTTTTAGTGATCTAGTTCCAGAATGTAGCATAGAGCATGATATAGCGCAAGCTATATTGTATATTATATTATATTATATTATTATATTATATATATTATATATTATATATTACCATTGTCCCAATGGTAAGCTTACAGAGATGGCAAGCTGATCACTCACCAGGAGGAAATGTGACCTAGCTGAGGCCACTGAAAATTCAAGTGTTGAGTTTGGTCTGCTGCTGTGTGATGTAATACTAAACACTGGCTCTGGTTGTCCCCAGGAACGAGGGAATCCTCACATACACCAAGTGATGTTATGTAACCTCGCTCCTTAATTTAAAATTATTGGTTGAATAAAGATGCCTACAGCCTATAGCTGGGCAGAAGAGAGGTAGGCAGAGTTTTGGTTCCCAGGCTTGGGGTCTCAGGAGGACCATAAAGGGAGAAGAAGGTGAAGAAAGAAGAAGATGCCATGGGGTAGGTGAGTCATGAAAACATGGCCATGAGGGTGGCCAATTGGAGTTAAGAGTTGCCCAGGCACAATATGGCAAGTCATAACTCAAGGTTATTGACAGGGAAGTCGATACTAATAGCTTAGAGGGTAGACATCTGCCCAGCTCTAGTGCTGTTTAAGGCTTATCATAAATAAAAAGTTGCATGTCTTTTATCTGAGAACTGAATGATCTAAGGTGGGATAGAAATCTGAGATTAAATATTTACCACAACAAACAAGAGTTATCTCAACACAGGAGACACTAAAAATCCTTGAAGATGCATTTGGCCACAGCAAGTGACACTCCTCACTTGAATTTTATTACTGGATCCCAGAGAAAAGTGATCGAAACTCATCCAGAGGTTTTGTGGAAACAGTTCAAACAAACCACTAGGGAATGGTCGGTTTTCTTAGTATTCAGTCTCCAGATGGCTTTTAAGTGTGTCACAGTCACCATGACTAGAGAGGGAGGCACCCTTATCTTTAATGCTACATAAGGCAAACCCAGACAGGTAGCTACCATCAGTATGCTACCAGCTTTGAGAGGAAGGCTTACTGTAATTGTGGGTGAAATGTCTTATTAAAGTAACATTTGTGACTTATCATAAGAAATTACCTCCACCAGGAGCATCTGCCTTCAAAACTATTCCTTGCCCTTAAGCTTTACAGAAAATTTCACACCCTACATAACCACCATATTTTCCACCCTGAAAATCTTAAATGTGCATTTCAGATTTCACCAGACAGAGAACAGTACATATTCATACTATAAGCACATAGAAAAGAAATGGCTGCGCCATGTTTCTAATATTTCATGTGAATACACAAATGTAAGATATGTAATTATATACATACCAGATGTAAATATGTATTCTTTATACAGCAATCAAAAGATTTACTAAAACTTCCACCAACTGCTTTGAAAGACTCATGGTTCAAAGTTCCCACTTTGCTTTGCTTCCTCTTGGCGAGTGAGTGATAAGCTCGCCTCTTTTGGATGCTGTGCAGTTTCAGAACGTGTTGTAATATATCATATCATTACCCTACAATGATAAGTCAAAGGCGATTGAAACCAGAAGTTCAGTAACTGTTTTGCTGGGTCAGCTCTGCATCTGTTGAGAATAAAGGAAAACTGGACAACGGAAAAATCAGCTTCTCCCCACCTTTGCAATGTGATCTTGAAGTACCCAGGATGTGATTATAATTATAATCCAATTTTCCTATCAACATTTCCACTGGGTACCAGAAGATAAAAGGAATAATACATGTTCCTTGTTTTCAAATATCTTGTGATTTGGAGAAGGTAAATGAATAAGAGCATAGAGATCCCCAATGGAAAATCTGCATCCCCTCCTTGAATTAAAAATTCAAATGATTGTACTGTTTGTTTTAATCAAAGAACCTGGTGAGTTTATCTATTCTTCCTTTGCTGGGTGTCAGGAGGACAGGATATTGGGTAGCTCAGGCTAGTCTACTTCTCATTGTGTAGCTGAAGACGATCTTGGATTTCTGATCCTCTCTTTATATTGGCATTACAGTCAAACACTGGCACATCTCCTGTCTTCACCTCCCTGGGATTATAGGCATACATCACCATACCCAGCGGGATTTGAACCTAGTATTCTGTGCATGCTCAACAAGCACTCTACACACCTTACATCTCCTACCTCCAGTGGATTTATCTACAAGTACATTCCAACCAAGAATCAATTCGTAGGACTGTTTGTCAGATGATCAAGCAAACCCCATCTTATTTGTGGATTGTAAGTACCTGTCAGAAAATTCTGTATCAATCAATGAGTCAGGCCCAGTGGCATGGTTTAAGACTTGAAGTAGAGAAAGGAAGAGCTGACTCCCAGAAGCTACTGATTCTCTGAAACAGAATTTCCTCTTCCTCAATGAATTGTCTTTTTTACTTGGAGATAAACTCAGGCACACATATGTCTGCTCTCACACAGATGATCAGTTAAAACAGGCCAGAACATAGCAAGAAACAGAATATAGCATGAAACTCCGAGAAAAACAACACTTAATGCTGGTAGCTCACGCCAGCCGGAGGAATGGGAGGGATGGCTCCGTACTTGTTGCCTTTGCAGATAACCTGAGTTCAGCAGCCAGCCCTCACATGGTAAGTTCACAGCTATCTATAATTCCAGCTTCAGGGAACCCAGCACCCCCTCTGAACTCCACAGGCACCCGGCACATGTCGTTCACAGACACACATATGAGCAAAATGCTCATTCGCATAAAGTAAATCTAAAAGAAATGAATAAACAAACAAACTGCTGGGGAGACTACAGATTCGTCTGGGCATGTAATTTTTAAAGCGAGATTCATTGACAACAGGGGCCCTACAGACAATGATTTGGAAGACAAGACGAATGTCTTTCAGCAAAGTACCTGACTCCTCGAGCCTTGTTAGGAGACAGTTGCTATCTGATGGGGGGAAGCAATAACCTGTCAGACTCCAATGGCCTGACTGGTGTGTCAATTGCTAATCAGATCAGCCATGGAGTGAGACTCTTTGAAGCATGAATATAGGCGAGGTTGCCTGGGACGATAAAGACCCTGGTCAGACCAGAGTGTGAAATCAAGCCAGCTGACCAAGCAGAGTCAGGCCCGGTGGCATGTTTAAGACTTGAAGTAGAGAAAGGAAGAGCTGACTCCCAGAAGCTACTGATTCTCAGAAATAGAATAAGAACTTGAAAGATAGAAAATCAGGGACAAATTAAAGCTCCATTCTGCTAGGACTTAACATCACCTGTCTCAAACTCCCAAGCAGAGGTGAGGACTCTGGGATGTACAAGTGACGAGCATTCACCAACTTCACCTGCTGGCCTCCAGCAGGGCCACAGACCTCTCAGAGGACATAATGTCCCCCTCCCAATAAGTTGCTGTCCCCTGAAGAAGGGAACAAGGAGACACAGATGTACACAGCACAGTGAACTTCCTTTCTGCCTGCTCCTCTAGAGTTGACGGGAAGGAGAGCACTTAAAATAGTAACACACAGTGACAGGTGGAAGTCGCCAATGCTCCAGGAACAGATCCAAGCTTGGATAGTGCTAAGCTTGCTTAAGATAAATAAATAAAAACGGAGATGGCAAAATACTCATTTAAAAGACAAACTTCTAAAAAAATTAATAATCATCTAAAACCAGTCTTGAACTTAAGAAAAAAAATTAATGATGGCTGAAGAGATGGCTCCATGATTGAGCACCCAGCACTCAGGTCAAAGTGCACAAAACCAGCTGTCTGTAACTCCAGCTCAGAGGATCCGATATCCTCTTCTGGCCTATGAGAGCAGCCATACACAAGACATATTCACAGAGACACACCTACAAACATTTATAAAAACGTAAGACATAATCATCTTAGTATAAGAAGTACTCATATTATTGTTACCTACCTGAAAAAAACTAAAAATAAATACATATACAGTCAAAAGTACTCAGGCTCCGTTTGACAGACTGTTTGCCCAGAGTGCCATTTGGGAGCCTTAATGACTTCACAGTGCGGTGACAAAAATCAAGCTGGCCTCTGAATCCATAGATTTGAACACCTGGAATGTCATTTTGAGCTTTCCATAAGTTTTGTGATGGATAGATATTAATACTAGTTTTGCTTCCAATCACTGTTCTTTTTGGGGGAAACTAGCAAGTGTTTAAGGTCGGAAAAAAAAAAATCTTGATTATCTGTACCCTGAAGGTAATACATAAGAAGAAAAAACCAGAATACAACACTATTTAAAGTTACATTTTAAAGTGTTACTGACCTAAATAAAAGCAGCACTAAATCCACACTAGAAGATAACTTCGCTACTGAAATATTGTGTTCAAAAGCCCTACCATTCTGTAATTATGAACAGAATGCATCTGGAGAAGTGTTAAAATCTAGACTGCAGAGCTGCGGCGGGGAGGGAACAAACATGTTTACAGGCTGTTCAAATTTGCAACTTAAGCTAAAGGCGGTGTGGGCTGCCACAGCCTTTAAATCCCAAGCACTTGGGAGGCAAGCAGGTGGATTCTGAGTTCGACGGGCCAGCCTGGTCTACACGATGTGAGTTTCCAGGACAGCCCGGGCATCACAGAGAAGACCCTGTCTCGAAAAAAAAAAACAAACACAAAAAAAAAAAAAAACAAAAACCAAAAAAAAAAAAAAAAAAATTTGCAACTTAAAATGATTGATAGAAATTGGTTTTGAGTAGCCTGAGGAGATGGCTCACTAGTCAATAAAATATTTCCTGACCAAAACACAAGGAACTGAGTTAGAATTGCCACCATGCACATAAAAGCCAGCACAGGGACCTGCACCTGGGACCCCAGCCCTGAGCGTTGGAAAGCAGGCAGATGCTGGAGTCTCACTGGCCATGCGGACTAGCCTACTTGCAAGTTTCAGGACAGTAAGAGACCCTGTCTCAAAAACTCAAGTAGAAACTGATAGAAGACACTAGCTTCAACCTCTGGGCTCCACATATGCCTGCATGAGTAAACATACCTGCGCATACACAGCTAAACACCACACACACACACACACACACACACACACACACACAAAAAAAGAAAAAAGAAAATTGTTTTAAGCAATGCTTTAAATAGGAGCTTCACTTTTTAAATCAAAAGTTGTTAAACGTACGAAGTTTTAATGTTGAGCCTAACCTTGCCACCAACTCAGAGTCCTGTAAGACAGGATCTAGGACTTCTCCAATGAGTTAATTTCTAACATAATCAGTCACTCTGTACCTCTCTTTCTGACCTGACATCATCACAAAGACCTTCACACCTGTTTTGGGGTGCTCCCTGTATTCTGTGGCATGCCTCTGTGGTCACTGGGTAGGGGGTGCCTCATCGTTCATCCCCCATGGATATGTATGTTCAGTTCCGTACGGATAACTCCAAAAAATGGTTATAAAGATGCAGGGTAAGTGTCATGGCCACATACTGAGTTAACCCTCATCTGCCATTCATGGGGATCGAATCCAAAGTTTATTTATTAACTCTTTGGAAGAAAAATAAATAAATGTAAATGGATCCTACTGACTTGTGGATAAGACCCAATACCAAAATGAGTGGAATCATTCAAATGCATTGTGAAAACTCCGACTTCCAGCAAAGTGAAGCCTGTGAGGAAACTCAATCGATCGATCGTATGTAGCATGTACGGCTACAGAGCATGGGGAGTGCTCTCTTTCTGTTTCATTGGTGAGAATGCATTGCAAATTCAATGTTACGGCACACCCGGCTGAAAACCAATGTCCTAGGCTCTGGGTTCATCCAACCACACAGAGACAGCAGCTTCCAAACAGCTTCTGTCCTTGCTGCTCACTCTCCAGCACACTTCAGTTCTCCCTCACTCCAGTAGCCACAGTACATGCGTCCTCCACCCACAGACTACACACCTCCTGTTCCCAACACAGAGCGTACTAACAGCTACTGTTTTCTCTTGGTATACCACGGCTGCTTTGCACGTGCAGCAAGGCCTGCCTACGTCCGCCTGCCATGAGATGATAGCCTGAGCAGTTCAGTCACAGCACCACACTTGGAATATCATGTCACTTGCCACATTTTCGCCAAATCAAATGTTTGTAGTTGAGTAAAACAATCTCGGAGTGCCACACACGCTGACGCTCTCAGACAGCTCACACGGAGCCTTGCCTGAAATAAGCGTACTGAACACAGAAATGAAATGGTTAGATGATAGCAAACATGCCATGACATCATAGCAGAGTCACAAGCCTGCCGGTCAGAGTCCTTCATTTCCCCGTAGCTATTTTGCTGGCAAAGAGGGTCTTCTATGTCTACATTGGAATTTCCGAACCCCAGCGTTATTAGCACCGGAATAAAAAATTCCTTTCCTGTTGAGTCTGTCCTGTGGGATACAGGGCACTTCGTGTCACCCTAACCCACTGGCTAGGCACCCCACACCAACTAACGACAATGAAAAAATGTCACCACACATTGTCAAATGTCCCCAGGGAGGAAAAAAGACTACCTCCCCAAGAGAACCACCCATCTAATCGAAGCCAAGTCCTTTAATCTACAATAATGATAGGTCAAGAGTTGACCTACAGGAGTCTGTGTATTACAGAGCAATCCAGACTAAAAGCAACAACCACACTTCTCCTCACTAAGCAATCATTTGTCTTCCGTTAAGCCTGTTTCTTGGAATGAAAGGCGCTTTCTCAAAGCACCTTTTGCCAGTCATCTTCAACCTCGTCTGGGAGACACTGAGCCTCCCACTGCGGTAGGACCCAGAGCTCACCCTTTAAGGCCCAGCAAGATTCAAGCATGCAAAGTTCTCAGGTAGGCTGAGAGAGGCTCTCTCACCCTGAAGGAGCGAGCAAGCGAGCGAGGCACACCTTGCTGTTACAAGCTTGTGGTTTCCACTCAAACAAGTTGTTCTGCCGGCTTCGCACAATCCCGGTTTCACTTTGTCAGTAATTTAATTTCACTGAAGGCTGAGCCCAGATACTGATTTCTTGTCAACACTTTAGACCCAACCACTCCTGAAAGCGGTTCCAGGCAAGCCCTATATGCAACACTCTTGAAATTAGGGGCCAAAGAACATGTTTCACCCAGTCCGGAAGCCTCCTCAAGTATAGGCTGCCAAGGTTCAAAGCGATATGACTGAAGGGGAGAAAACACTCAACCTTAACACACATCACCACCTTAAGGGAAAGAATATTTCAAAGGCTGAAGTTTCTTTACCCAGATAAGTCCAAGAGAAGGATGTACTGAGTAGGGGAAAAAAATTAAATAGTTTTTCATTTTCAATGTATAAGGACCTTTCATAGTGAAAGTGTTTTTTCAGCAACAAAACTTCAGATTGGAACTTTCAAATTCACCAGAAATGTGGACAGATGACTCCTCCAGGCAGATATCATTGCTCTGGAGTTTGGAAAACACCTCACAGAAAGAGGTGGGCCAACATGGGACAGGTTGTTCGTTTGAAATATTTACTGTAAGTTTTTAAAGCAACTAGTGCTGCCTGAGATTTTTAGATTAGACTGTTAGGTCAAAAAATATCTTGTAGCACTATTTTTCTCCATGAAACAGTATCCCTGTTTAAGATTTCCTGGTTGATTTTAATGACCGAAAGCCAAACTATGGGGACAGGAAGTACACAAATCTTTATCTAAAGCACGGAAAAGTTTTCCATTTTCACTATTTCTACAAGTAGAACAAAGCATATTTCCTCGATTGGAAACATGTTAATTAGGTTCAAGAGGCCAGATAAGGAGGGTAAGCATTATTTCAAAATTATATAACGTCCATGTCATATTTACCTAGCAACATAATTTTATTACTGATTTCCAGGATATAGATTACACTTGTAGGGGGAAAAAATTTTCTGAAACCATACACTCACTCATGGACACTACTGTCCAGCTAGACTCCAGCAGAATGCCCTCGGATGTGGGTTCATCTCCACTTTAACTTCTGGCCCAAAGTACTAAACAGTGGGAAAGGTCCAGTATTCTAAAGGCAACCACTGACAAGGTTGCTCGTCCTAGGCAAGATGGTCCTGCCAGATATGACCAAGGTGGCTTTAACCAGTTGTCCCTGTCATTTTCCATTCCCAACTTCCTAAAAGCTACTTTGAAACTGATCATTTTTACCTTTAAATTACAGTAACAGCCTCTAAATTCACTTCAAAATTAAAATGAACAGCGTCACCATTAGCAACCAAGCATGACCATGCTGAAAACATTAAAATATAAACCGCCACTCTGGTTAGTATATGGATTTGCAACAAGATCCTGACACAGTGTCAGTTACAGATGGTTTCACACTCTCAGTCCTCAAGTCGATTTTTTTAAAGAGTCTATTTTGGAATGAGATACAAGACAGAGAGAGGAAAGACAGTCCCATAAGCACAAAAATTCTTAGCATTTACTTTCACTTAAGCTGAAAACCTTCAATTTATATATATATATATATATATATATATATATATATATATATATATATATTATAATTTAGATACGGTATGTTTACTGTACATGTAAAACACACCAGTGAGACTTACTTGACGGTGACTCGGTTTGATAAATCCTGTAGATCCCCAGGATGAAAAAGCTGGGCTTCTTTCAATCCAATCTGTTCACAAGCTTTCAAAAAAACGTTTATGTTGTCCTGTGAAAAGAATTGGAAAGTGATTGCTTAGCCGAGCTTGCTCGCAGACAAAGGTTACCAATTTTTATGATACGAGTTCGCAACTTCAAAGTCCAATTATAGTCAGCAAAAGAGGCGGTGGCAAGAACGGCCGCGTAAGTGTATTCGAAAGAAAAATTAAAAAAAAAAAGTCTGTGGGCATGTATAGCCTTTCAGTCTTCCAGAGCATAAAAAGGTGGTGCTATCTTATGTCCGAGCATACACTGTTTCTGTGATCTTTGTGACTGGCACGTTAAACATTACCTGTTATAGGACAAGCGCCTAGCCAGTAAGCAGTAATCTACACTTTGATGTCAGCTCTGCTCTGCAAACAAACGCCCTCTTCCCAGCTTCGCACGACAAGCTTCACCTCTTTAAAAATAACTCCAGCTACTGACATTCACCCACCCAGAAACTGTTGGCAGGGAAGAAATAAGAGGAGGAACGTTCTGTTTCTATGATTACAAATTACAGAACGGCTGTGGAATACCACACCTGGAATCTGGCTTTGGTTTCTGATCCAGCTCGTGACAGGCACAGAGACCATGCTATACGACCAAGGAGAAGCCTGGTGCTTATTGGCTGAGCTGTACCATTGGGGAGTGGCATATTACTCATTCCCTGCACCTGTCTGAAGAGCTGCCTCCAAAAAACTGAAAACCTATCCCCCACCTCCAACTTGACCTCCTATCGAGTTTCAAAGCCCCAATCCACCATTTACAAACCAGTGCTTGCCACTGTGCTATGCTGCTGTGTGAGACCATGGTGTATTCTATTTTCAGGGCTCTGCCTTGCAACCACACACATTTGGTTACCAGGATTAGCTTTGGCATCACCCTTACAGCTCTTGAAAAAGAAAGAGTATTTTATGTGGCTAAGTTCCTGGTGACTCCATGTGGATTCTGCTTTTGCTTTGCTGGGAGTTGTGGGCAGGGGAATGTCTTGCTTGCATGCTGGCACATGCTTGTCCACTTAGGTTGGCTGGCAACACCGGCTCTGTGGTATGGGCCTCCCTGGAGCCACACCCCACCTCCTTCCCAAGGTGAAGTCCACAGACTAAAAGACTACCTGCCATTGGAAAAGGCAGTACTTTCTATGCAGCAAAGTTGGGGTGTTATGCAAGGTAAGAGGGATATCCAAAAGAATGGGAGAGAAAGAGGCCAATTCATCAGCTTAGGTTCCTTGGAGTATAAGGGGACTTGAGGGAAGTACAGGAGAAAGTGAGCCCAGAGAAAAGCAACACTGACTGCCAAGGAAGCGAGGGACACTAGTCAACAACAACTATTTGTGAAAGAGGAAGGCTGTTCCAAGATGCTCTCAAAGACAACGTGAACTAACTAGCCAGGAACTGAAAGGTTTGCATCAGTTGAATTAAGTTGGCCCCAAAGGTTACAGAAATTTCTAAGTTAAAAAGTTGAACAGCCTAAACAGGATCATTTCATTTTAAATTGACATTATGTACGAGAGGTAAGGGCAGTAAATAAAGTGGAGAGACTGAGGAAGACACCCAAAATTGACCTCTGACCTCCATATACATGTATACACACACACACCATATGCACAAGGCGATGACCTATTGGCAAAATTCCAGTAAGAACACAATGGTATCTTGACTAGTAAGTTTAACGATTTCTAGCACACTATTTGTAATTATTTTGAAAACACAAATTAACCTCTTTAATGCCCACTCTTAGAAGAGCAGACAACCAAAACTATCTCACTATGCCAATATCCCATATCAAAAGGAAGCAAATCTCACATTTGAGGGAGGGAAAAGGAAAAATAAATTATTAAGCATCTTCAGATCTGCCAAATTTGGCTCTGAATGCTTAAATTTATATAAAATTATCAGCTGAGAATATAGTGCAGTGGAAGAATGCTTGTCTAGAAAACACAAGTCTCAACCAAGGTACCTGGAATAGATGACAGATAGATAGATAGATAGATAGATAGATAGATAGATAGATAGATAGATAGACTAAAACAAAATCAAACTTAATCTTTAAAAACTAAGAGTAAAAACACCCCACATATTTTACAAAAACATAATAGCACTTACCTGGTGAACGAAATGTTCAAGTTGATAAGGAAGAAGCCACACATTCCTCAAAACCCATCTAAGTATTTAGAAGAAACCACTTCAAATCGAAAGTGACTCTATGCCATCGGGGACAAAGTTCAAGGGAACACACAAGTGATGTGATTACATCTTAGTCTTGAGTAAAACCTTTTTATCAGCCACAAAGCAGAAAGCTGTTTTAAAAGGCTTAGTGGTTCTCAGTTTTAGAGCAGACAAACGTCCTATATAAACTCACACATGGCCTACGCACTGGAAATGAGGTCTACTCCAATCAGAATTGGAACTTCCATCATGCATTCTGGACTGGAGCCCACTGGTAATTTATTTCCTGCAATTTCAAAGGATCCAAGCAGAGCATTGCCTCAGGGGATATACAAAATTATAAAATAAAAATTTCATGTCTGTTCCAGCATCAAGCAACCACACCCAGCTCAGCATAATAAAAAGAAAGCATTTAGCCTTTACTGGGTAGAATCATTTTCACTAGAAACTACCAAAAAAAAAAAGTAAAACAATAACAAAAAAAAAAAAACATAAATGAAAAATCAACCTCACTTAATTGGCCTGGGAGCCAGGACAAGCTTTAGAGAGATTAGTTATGCTTTCTGGCCCCATTTTCTTTATCCATGTAGTGAGTGCATACAGATCTGCAAGCCAGTACAAAGGACAAGCAATTCTGTCTGCAAGGAGAGGGGTGTCCAAGCCCCAGGTTCCTCATACAAATATTCTATAGCTCAACAAAAGACATCCTACCAAGAAGAGCATGCTTTAAACACACATGATCCCTACACATTCAGGGTCTAAGGTAACTTTCAAAAAATGAAACAAAATAATAACAACAACAATAATAAACTCTAATGGTACCCAAATAGCTCCTTCTCATTCACAATGTTTCTATGGGGATGAAAGAAAGGCAAACACGAGAAAAAGTAGAAGGGTTGTGATTTTCATACTCCCATCCCCACCCCCAACTAATCATTAGTAATAGTGGTGCTCACTAAAAAACTAGGAAGAAAATGCCAAAAAGTTCTACAAAGTTCTCCAGTTGGTACTAGCTCGCTGCAGGACCTCTCTCTGTTACTCATGTCATGCTGTAAAATAGATGATCCTTAAACAGCTGCCTCAGACAAAACACAATGGTTTCCAATAATTTTGGAGAGTCTGGAATGTCGGGACAGTGTTGACGAGATGGCTCTGACGTGGAGGGCCCCCTCATAGAGAGCTATAACCTGGACATCAGCTCAGACTGCAGTCATGCAAAGCCTGTCCTGGTGTTGTGGCTGTTCCCGAGGTAACTCACTCATGTGGTTGGCATATCAGGGCAAACGGATGTTTCCATAGATCTGAGAGAGAGCAAAGTGGAAGCTACACGTCCTGGCTTTGAAAGTCTTGTTCCATCATTTCTACAGGACTCGACTGTTACAGAGACCAGCCCTGTTCAGTGAAGACTGCACAAGGACATAAATAAAACATGACAGTCATTAGGCCACGGTGGAATACTGGTTCCAATATTTCATTGTCTGACACCAGTGATTCAAACCTCACTCACATAAAAAATTCACACTCTCTCTCAAGGCCTCCCAAATTCTGTTTGTTAACTTACTTGTTTAGTGTGTCTATTTGGCGGTGTGTGTGTGTGTGTGTGGTGTGAGTATGGGTACATACCAGCCACAGCACACAGGTGGAGTACACCAGAGAACAATTTTCAGAAGTCAGGTCTGCCTCCTCTCTCTCTCTCTCCTCTCTCTCTCTCTCTCTCCTCTCCTCTCCTCTCTTCTCTCCCCCCCCCGCCTCCATCATGGGTTCTAGGATCAAATTCAAGTCACCAGCCTTGCAGGTGCCTTTACCCACTGTCTTAGTTTTACTATTGCTATAAATGAAATACCATGAACAAAAGCAAGCTGGGAGAGGAAAGAATTTGGCTTATGCATCCATACACATTGTCCATTGCTGAAGGAAATCAGGACAGAAACTCAAACAGGACAGGAACCTGAAGGCAACAATTTAAGCTGAGGCCATGGAGTGTACTCCTTACTAGTTGTCCTGACAGCTTGCTCGGCCTGCTTTCTTCCTGAACCCATGACCACCAGCCAGGGATAGCACCACCCACGTGGGCTGCTCTACCACCGTCATCATTAATCATCAATTAAGAAAATGCCATACAAGCTTGCCTACAAACAGATCTTATGGAGACATTTTCTTAATTCAGGGTACCCTCCTTTCAGACAACTTCAGCTTGTGTCTAGTAACATAAAACTATCCAGCACACCCACTGAGCTATCTCACTAGACCATAACCCCCAAATCCTTATCTCTTGTCAAGGTAAGATCAAAATCTAGAAGATCATCAAAGTCGGCTCCAGATGTATATGAGGTTATGTAGATGTACTTCCTGGAATAGAGCCTTTGAGTATAGCTCCTCTCCGTACAACTGCCTGTGAATGAAAAGGAGCCTGTCTTGTCACGAGAGCCTGCTTTAAATATGTGTAATGCAGACAGTTTCAGGGCCAAAGGTGACATCTCAAAAACAAACAAACAAACAAGCAAAGATAAACCTTAATGGTATCTAAATAGCTCCTTTCTGTTTACCGGTTGCTATGGGATACAAGAAGGCAAACACAACGGAGGGGTAGGAGGCTTCAGTTGGTGGGGAACACCTGAACCATAAGCATCCTCCGCACTCCAGGTCAGGGTGTGTAGAAACCGAAGGTACATAGGAACGACCTCTCCCTAGAAATGCTGGAAGTTTCTCTCCATTAGGACCCAAAGTCTTTGTGGTTATCTGGCTCCTCCCTCCAGACCCTTCATTTCACCTTAAACATTGTCTACCTTTTTCTTTGCAGAGTAGCGTATGTGAGCATCTGTGTAGCTCTCTGTCTGCTTACCATCTTGCCTGTAGACACTAAAGATTTTGGATCTCTTTGCAGATGCTGGTGGTGCCTGTTACAACTCTTCTCTCTAAAGAATGCCAGCTCCACTGTGAATCTGAGCTTCACTAACCCTCTCAGGAGCCAGGCCTGGGCACCTCAGCTGAAGCCTCCCCTACTCTGGGCTTCCAGGAAGACTGAGGGACAACACTCCATAGCATCTTAGCAACCCTATGGTTTGGTTAGCCAGTTCTAAGCACTTCCTCACATCTTTCTAGGAACTCAAAGGGTTTGATAACCACACCTCAACTTCATCACTAACCTTGTTTTCCTGCCAATGCTCTGAATTTAATCCAGGCCTGAAAACTATTTCTCAATTCCAGCAACATATACTGACTCAAGATTCTGGATGGTTGTCAATCCCGTGACGCCCGTGTGTCTGTGCTTCTCATTCCTGTCTTCCCTTTCTCTCCCTCTGGGGTTTTGCTATAATCAAAGAGTTGAGTCTGGACTGGACTTTAGTATTCTGGAATTCTCATTAGAGAAGTGAAAAGTCTGTCCTAGACCACCTAGGTGACTGGGTAGAATTCCTAGTTACACAGGAGTGATTGTAAGAATAGGAGAATCTCCTTGGAAACAGGCTATCGTGACACTCTTACAATAAGGAACACAGAATATCACAAAGATGGAACATAAAAGTATGTAGAGATACTGAACTTCAGATGCCCTGGGCAGAATCTCTAGATAGCAATAAATCAATTTCAGAGCCCATGAGAAATATTTGATCGTAAAATATAATTTAAGGAGAGCTGGGAGATGGCTCAGAGGTTAGAAGGCTTGGCAGCTTATTCAAAGGACCTGGATTTGGTTCCCAGAACCAACAGGAAGCTCACAATCATCTGAAACTCTACTTCCAGGGAGCTGGTGCCTACTTCCAAGTTTCTGAGGACATTGCACATACATGGTACACAAACATACATGCATGCAAAACACCTTTACATGTAAAAATAAAAATCAATCTGAAATATAAGAGCTGTTCAGAAAGGAGGCTTCGTTTGCTTTTAAGGAGCTGGTTTAAGGAGTCAGGTATGCATCGGTAGTAGGTAAACTAAATGTTGCAGATGAGCCTTCTTGGAAAAACAACATCATGAGGTAGAGCTCAACTGAGCTATATAGTAAGACCCCATCTCCAACAGAATAGAGGAAAGTGAGAAGGAAGGAGAGAAAATACAACTCCGGGTGTATCTCAGTAGGGGAGCACTTGAAGAGCATCACAAGACCTTGGATTGGCTTTCCAGAACAGACAGAACAGGCAGACAGACAGAGAGGAAGGAAGGAAAAGGAAGGAGGGGGGAGGGAAGGAGGATTTCCAATTAATTACAATATTTAAAAAACAGTGAAAGAAAAACAAGAAAGAAAATCTAGCAACCAGAGAAAAAGAATGGTTATGAAAGCTTGAAAAGGATTATGAGACATGAGGAAGAGAGGAAGTTTCCAGAAGGGAGTGTGAGATGCTACGATGCATGGCAACCCTGAGGAATGAAAACCACTCAAAGAATTTGGCGATGATATGAAGTACCCTTAGTGACCATAAAGTCCAAAGGACGAAGAAGTAAATAAATGACTAAGAAACTAGCACCTGGCAAAGATTCTCCAAATCCAGAAGATCACTGCCCCTCCTCCACTGCACCCCACCCCTTAGGATGCTCACCAGGAGTGGGGGAGCATTCCAGAAACAGCTCTCACATCCAGCTAGACCAAAATATCAATTGTGACACAACTCGTCCCATTATTGTCTGGTTTGGAAAAACCCCAAGTTTATATCTCAATCATGTGGGTTACGCCTTCATTCTGCATCCTGCAGACGGAGTGGGAGCACGACATGAAGCTGACAAACACTCAAATCCTAGGCCAGAGGTGAGGCAAGTCTTCACTAAGGTCTCTCCTTCTAGAAGCCCTTAGCCCGTAGCATATTCTCTGGTTGCTTTAGAACGTTTTCTTGTTCTTTTATCAGAGACAGAAATTGTTGGGATGAATGTCCAGAGCCTAAGTTAAACAGCCACACCTGTTTTAGTACACTATCAGTCTACACAAGGCTGGTCTCCTTTTTGTAATCTTACCGTTTTCTTTCTCAGCCCAATCCCACACTCACTTCCATGCCCTCACCTTCAGAGTTACCCCCCCAAATTAGAAATGTTCAGCCAAGTTCACACACATACACACCAATAGCCACACTATTCACAATACACTGATGCAAAAACAGTTCCCGTGTCACCAACAGACCCGATGGATGCACAAGCTGCAACATCAGCATCCAAGACTGATGTTCATCCATTTAAAAAAGCCACAAAATATGAACACGTTCTACAGGTTAGGTGAACTCCCAAAGCATTATGCTAAGTGAAAGAGGCCAGCTCTCGAAGGTCACATGCGCCATTTATAAACGAAACATCCAAAATGGCTATGCCCCTAGAGATAAAATGCAGACTGATGGTTGCCAGGGCTGCAGGAAAAAAGAAACAGGGAAAAACCACTTAATGATCAAGAGATTAACTTTGAACCCTGAAATGTTCAGTGATTACATGTTACTATAAATACCACTAAATGATTAACTTTGAAACTAATGTTATGTGAATTTCTTCTTGAGACATTGTTTCTAAAAGGGACCCTCACCAATTAAAATTGTAATGTTCTTTTAAATGCTGTGTGTCTGGGGAAAGGGACTCAGTTGACAAAGTGCTCCCCGTTCAAGTAGGAGTGTCACAGTCTGATCCCAGGAACCTACCGTAAAAAGCAGGACTTAGCGGTGCACATGTGTAGCCTCTCCACAGGAGAGCCTGGGCCTTGATGGCTGACCAGCTTACTGCTCAGTGAGGAGAGGCCAGTGAGAAGGCCCATCTCTAACAACAAGGTCATAGAGCCTGTGAGATGCTTTAGTGGATACAACCACTTGCCATGCAAGTTTGCTGACCTGAATTTGATACCTGGAACCCATTTAAGGAAGTAAGAGAGAACTGGCTTCACAAAGTTGTCCCTCCCACCTCCTCATGCATGCCATGGCATGTGCAGGCAACACATAACATACACTAAATACAACTAATGTTTTAAAGGTGAACGAATCCTGAACATTCAAGGTTTGTCTTTGACCTGCACAAACATGTACCTATGTACACACAGATAGACACACACACACACACACACACACACCAGATGTTCACACATTTTAATAGTGGATAGTCTAATTTACGTGAATGATGTTCTAGATTTATTTTCTATTCTACATCAAACCGTTCATTATCAAATGGCTATATCCTAATCAAACTATACTACACCACCTAGGCTCTTATCCTATGTCATTCCTATTATACTTGAAGAATCAAAAATAACAAAAATATCCTCAGTGAAAACTACAAGTGTGCTGACTTCAGAAGGACAGAGAGAATAAATACATCCATCACCTCATCCACATTCCTCAGTGTAAAACTAGACATGGAAATGACTAGTCATTGCATTCAGCCCGTTCTGTCAATACTTCCTGAGTAGATAAGGTCAAGAAATGTCTGTCTGAAACAAGAGTTTTTATAGAGGCTAATAAAGGGATGCATCACAGATGACTAAGCTCACCGTCCTAAACAATTATGAGAGTGAAGCTGGGCTTAAGACTCTGCCTTGAGAACCCTACAAAGCTTAATCCAAAGCTCCCACAGGATACCACCTGAAAGTCCTACTCCCCAGTCGCACAGGACTCTTCTTGTGACTTTAAAGTAGCAGAGGGAGGTAAAGGAACCTTTTAACATACAGAAGAGTACACGATATGCATCAAGTTTAGCGCAGAGACTCAGAAGCCCTAATTCCTTTCCTATTTTGATGCAGCACTAAAGTCTCAAGATGTTCACAAGTATAAATGATGCAGAGATAGGCACCCATTGCAGCAGGGACGTCCAACTGAATCCACTGGTAGTCTGAATACACCAGCGGGCAGTCAGTTCCACATAAACACAGAGGAGCCATGCAGATGAAGATGATGTACAGAGAAACAACCTAGCTGCTTCTCATAAAGGAAGGCCACAAAACTGTCACTGCCTATGCCCAGGAGCCTGATAAACACATGGAAACCTGGGTTTCATCCCAGACAAGCACAGCCCATGGTAGAAGAAGATTCCCCACAAGTCTTCAGTCTTGAGAGGTAATTAGACAAAAGCATTTTCAAATAAAACTCACTGTTCTCCACTGTGCACTGAAATCCCTAGAGATGCTGGAGTCCATATTGTACCATCCTCGTACGTACTTGAAGATTTCTTTCATGATATAGAAAGTGATCAGAATTCCTTTTATGAAACCACTAGACATCAAGGTAATGAAACTATATCTAAATTTGCATTTCAAGTATGCAAATCCCACCCAAAGGCAGCTGAGCCACGATTTGATCAGCTAGTCAGTCAGTCCCGCAGCGTTTTCAGGTGAGAGAGGATCTCACTTGCCTCAAATTCACTAGATAGCCCCAACTAACCTGGAACTCATGTTAATTCTCCTGCCTCAACCTTCTAAGTGCATCTTGTTCAGCTAATCCTTGCTTTTTAATTTATCGTGAGGTGGAATCATCCTAAATCTTATAACTTAGATTACTTAGTTAATAACAAATACAGTCAACACAGTTATCAACAGATACACACATTTATGAGTATTATGTATGTAGACAGTCATCAGAAATCCAGCTTTACATCTTATTTATGAGGAAAGAAAGCAGTTAGTCTTGTCCCTTTTCTGTTGATTTGTTTGAGACAAGATCTCATTATACAGCCCAAGCAGGGCTCAAATTTAAGTTCCTCCTGATTCAGCTTCCTGAGTCCTGAGATTACAGGTGTATTTCACCATACACTGCTTCTGGTTTTTGTTTTTGTTTTTTTAAGTTTTCTTGGGTCTCAAAGAAAAAGACTTGGTCTTTGCTTAGAGCTGAAGCCAAGAGCAGTGGTTAAGTTTTATAACACAAGAGAACAGGCCTAGGAACCATGAGAGGGCAGAGGAAGCGCCAAGAGACAGAGAGAGACCAGGAGATTATCCACGGCTGCAATGCCAGCAGCGTGGCAGCTGATGTTTTGCCAGCACTGGTTGGCAGAGCAAGAGCAAAACCTACTACAGCAAGAGAGGGCAGAGCAGAGAGCTGGCAATGCAGGGCAACAGGAAGCTAAGGGGAAAGGGCCGGGTGCTCTGCTAAAGGTTGTTTGCCCACATGTTTAATTAAACTGAATATAGCACCCTACACAGCAGCAGAAACAGGCTTTGTCCAATGGACGCATGAATGAGGGGACAGTTTTACACATTATTCAAATCACACTTTACATCCAAAGTCAAGTCATACGAAAACTCACCTGCTTTTTTTTTAATAAATGCTGAAATGCTTGCTAAAAGGATCCTGTGCTCCAAAGTAGACCACGTAGCTGCTTTAAAAAGCACAGAATCACGATGCAAAAAAAAAAAAAAAAGAGCTTTTATGAAACAAATTTAAGGAGGGGAAATTGCTTGGAGAACCAGCTGGGAGTGAACACTTCCTCCTTCAAGGCACCACCCCACCTCCACCCCTCACTCACCGGAGAGCAGCCCTAAGTCAAAGGTTTCCAGCAATTTGCTGCTTCTTCAAGCTGACTCACTTCACTAAAGTCTCAGTCCTGGTAAAAGACTGCTCCAAACCCAACGTACATGGTGCACAGCGAATCCACTCCCTTCCTAACGTAAGCCTTAGCCAACTGAAGTGCAGTCCATCTTCCAAGACCCCAAAGCCTCTCCTAATTACAAATATTACCTTATTCAAACTCTCAAAAAAAAAAAAAAAAATCTACAGTCTCCTTGTCTATACTTGAGACAAAAGGAACACTTGGCATCCAAGGTCACCAGTCCCAACCAAATTCATACATTATCCCATGGGACTGGTAATCAGTCAGGCACTGTAACGCAGATGGACACTGAGCTCTGTAGTTCTGTAGTTCAGAACCTTACTAGGCTGCAGCCCCTTATACAGTTCCTCAAGTTATGGTGACCCCAACCATAAAATCATTTCCATTGCTATTTCGTAACTGTAATCATACTACTGTATCAGTCATAATGTAACTATCTGGGTTTTCCAGGGGTCTTAGGTGACACCCCTGTGAAAGGGCTCACAACCAACACACTGAGACGCACTGATCCAAGTTCTCTTACGGGTCTGAAGTCCATGCGCCACCAGTTACGTTCCTGCATCCTAAGAGAAACTTTTCTTTACCTTCCCACCTTCTAATAGCCGTCTTCACCTTCACTCACTCTCCCGTCCTTCCATTTTCAAAGAGAGTTGCCTTAGATTGAGTCCATCAGTGTCTCCTCAAGCTCTCTTCCTCTACACTTACACTTGGGACTGTACGGGACCCACCTGAACCACTTAAAATCAGCAGATTAGCAACCTTGGTCCCATCCTAACTTGGCCTTTTGAAACGTTCCCAGTTTTCATGGTTTATAATGCAAGCCACCTGAGAACCATTTCAAGAAGAGCAATGTTTAAGCTTCTTTTAAGGCAGGTTCTATGTGCTAGATCCTCCCTTCTCGGTAACTCAAGGCTGGAATTCAAGGTGTTAATTTATTGCCAAAGTCTCATTAATAATGCTTACATCACAAAGTAGGGTGGTGGGCTCTTAGAGCTTCAAAAGAGAGGTTGTAATATGATTATATAATGTGCAGCTTCTCTGACGTATGATAAGTGGGGAGTGAGTGGACGGATATCACAGAACATCATGTGTTACAGGCTTGGTTTTTTTTCTGTTGGCATTGAAATCTCGAAGCCAATTAGCATCATATGTTCTAGCAATATACGCAGGTGTCCCTCATTCGAATTTCACAGGAAGATATGTAAAATACAGTTGGCCACATTTAGAACAAAAATAAAATGGCTATAAGAAAATCTAAGTTATAAATCTGATGGTGTCAGTAGATAAAGGCTTAAAATATAAATTATGTTCATAGACCACATAAAATCATTCTGAGTTCCCATGACCTTCTTTTCAACTAAAATGTAGTTGGCATCTATTTCTGATAAATGTCCTTTTGGAGTTGGGCCCATCTAGGTCATTTTGTAAATCTTTATTTTAATAATTTGTTTTTGAGCTGTACTTAAATTGGACCAACTGAATTATCATGATTCAGCCAAATAAAGACATATGCTTATAAATATTGATGAAAAATTAAGGGTCATAGTAATTGACAGGGCAAAGGTGCAGGTATCATCACTGACAAAGTACTTATGACTTATTATAACTTAATCTTTCACCTAAATACTTGCCTTTTAACAGGTAGAGTCTCCAATCGCAGAAAAGAGAAAAAAAAACTTCATCCTGTGTCTTTGCGCTTTTTACTTTCTACTCTTAATGCTAGATAGAATCTGTAGCCTCAAGGTATCTAAACTACAGTCACATCCACTTATCTATAGCCAGAGACATCCTGTCTATAGAAAATGAGGTTGCTGATACCCGGTGAGAATCAAGAAATCAGTCAAAGACACATCACTCTGCAAAACAGCATCACAGGACGGAAGAAAGGAGAAAGAGAGTGAAGAAAGAAGTCAGCTAAAACTCACACAGAAATTCATAACAGGACCCCATCTTCACGTTTCATGGTTGTATGCTTGCAAAGCATGTGCTGGCTACTTTTATGTCAACTTGACACAAGCTATAGTGATCTAAGAGGAGACTTTGATTGAGAAATTGCCTCCACAAGATCAAGCCATAGGCAAGCTTGTAGGACATTTTCCTAGTGATTGAAGAGGGAGGGTCCAGCTGACTGTGGTTGGGGCCACCCCAGGGCTGGTAGTCCTTCTCTCTTTAAGAAAGCAGGCTAAGCATGCCTTGGGGAGAGAGCCATTAAACATCACCCTTCTGTGGCCTCAACTTGTGCTTCCAGGTTCTTCCCTATTTGAATTCCTGTCCTGCCTTCCTTTGTTGATGACTAACGGCATGGAAGTGCTTTCCTTCCCCAAGTTGCTTTGGCCATGGTGTTTCATCACAGCAATAGTAACACTAAGTCACAGCACTAAGACGCTAATGGCCTTCGCAAGTACTAAGGCAGTCACTGAAGGAAGTCAGGGCAGGAACTCAAACAGAAAAGGATCCTGGAGACAGGAGCTGACGCAAAGACCATGGAGAGGTACTACTTACTGCCTTGTTTCTATGGCTTTGCTCACCCTTCTTTCTTAAAGAATCCAGGACCATGAGGCCACACACCATAGGCTGGGCCTTCCATCATTGATCACTAATTGAGAAAATGCCTGCAGGGCAGTGGTGGCGCACGCCTTTAATCCCAGCACTTGGGAGGCAGAGGCAGGCGGATTTCTGAGTTCAAGGCCAGCCTGGTCTACAGAGTGAGTTCCAGGACAGCCAGGGCTACACAGAGTAACCCTGTCTCAAAAAAACAAAACAAACAAACAAAAAAAAAAAAAGCCTTACAGCTGGATGTCACGGAGGCATTTTCTCCATTGAAGTTTCCTCGAACTTGTGTCAAGTTCACATAACGCTAGCCAGGACTGACCCTACATCAGAGGCAGAGCTGCTTATGAGCTGCAGAGATTCTTGCCACAGCTGTGGAATTGATTGTTTTAGGCCATGTTGATCCGTGACTGTATGATCCAGACCTAAGGTGTCCAGGGAATGTTTGCTGTGCAACTGGTTGCTTTAAATTGGGTTGGTCCAGGTCTAGTTGCTCTCTGTGTGAGACAATTTCCAGATACATTCACCAAGCAATTCAGGTTTCAATTAGAATAGAGGCCCGAGTGTTCAGGTGCTGAGTCCTAAATCACAGTGTTCTAATTCTTTTGCTTTTTACCATCTTCTACATTTCACTCTCTGATTTTGGAACCAGATCTTAACCCGTTCTTGATGAGAATAGTATGTGCTTGCATATGCTAGAGTCTGAGTTCTGTCTATAGCAGACTATGTCTGCTTCCTGCCAGGATTATGAAATAAGCTTCTAATACTGTAAACAATCCCTCAATTAAATGCTTTCTTCTATAAGAGTTGTCTTGGTCATGATGTCTCTTCACAGGTATAGAACAGTGGCTAAGATAGTCTGTGACACCTATCACAGCAGGGTCTGGGTGAACAGGGCTGGGGACTTCCGTTTCTTGCCCTGGAGCTTATTAACTTCCTCCTTGGTGGTGCTCTTCACCATGGAAGTGCATTGGTAAGAAGATGAGGATCAGCAAGCAGATTCTTGGAGGAGAGAGGCAGTCTGTGGGTGAGGCACTTCAGCAGATGACATTTGTAGGGCAGATAGATTTCTCCAGATCCATAAATCACAGGTACTATAAGGAGCGCCTAGCAGTGTCTGTCTAACAAGGCAAGCTTCTATAACAAGCTAATTCCACACCTCTTATTCAGGAGTAAGAGTGGGGTAAGGAACTAAAGTCTGCAAAAAAGAATAAAGACATCAGGATATAAAAGTATCAAGAAGCTGGAATATAGTGCATTTTCTCCTAGCCACAATATGCAATAAGGACAATCCAGCCTATACCATTTTTTAAATTCTATCATCTATCTATCTATCTATCTATCTATCTATCTATCTTATATGTATGTGTATGTGAATGCATGCCAACATGTATGTATATATGTGCATGTCCATGCATGTGTACATGTGTACACCACAGTATGTGAAATCAGAGGATAACTTTCTACCATGTAGACCCTCAGGCCATCAGCCTTGGTGGCAAATATCCTTACCCACTGAGCTATCTTGTCAACCCAACCCCAGACCATTAAGTCCAGACCCTGAGGTCCAGCACACTTGCTCCACCTTAGTGTTCTAACATGTGTAATTTAAATTGTTTCCTGTGTTTTCTCATCTCATCTTTCTTCTTAAAATATAAACAAGACAAATACAAAGCTTTAAGGTAAATTGCCACTAAGTCCACTTAAAGTTTCCGTAAATTCAAACAATCTGACTTCTTTACCAGCTATTTAAGATTCTTCTATAGACACAGTCACGGAACCTGGTTTTGTCCATTTCAACTATTCCAAGGCCCTAAGAGCATGCACCTGGCCAGAATTAAAGCAGATTCACCAAAGGGAAGATTAGTGGTATAAATACATAAAATATTCGTAAATAAAATGGCCCAGCCAGCCTTTCCAGAGAAAGAAAATCAACAGGATGGATATAGAAAAGGACTTCTTGAGCCAGTCAAATGGCTCAGCTAGTAAAGGTGCTTGCTAATAAACCTGACTACCTGAGTTCAATCTCATGATCACTCCTGAACCTTGTCATCTAACCTTCACAAGTGTGAACACAGATGTGCACACACAGATAATAAATAAATAAATAAATAAATAAAATAAATATAAAGTAATAAAAAATAAATGTTAACGTGGAGGCTGAAATGTCCCAAGCTGGAGACCCAGGAGAGCCAATGGCATGATGCTATTCCAGAATGTGTCAACCTGGAGAACAGGAAAGTTGAATGGTCCTTCAGTTCAAGTCAAGAGGAGGAAAGGCTTGTGTGGCTGCTCAGGCAGGCACAAAATTTCCCTCTCAATAGAGAGTCCAGCCTTCTTCTACAGGGCAGCCTTCAACTGATGAATCTGCTTTCCTTAATCTACCGATTCAAATGTTAATGTCATCTAAATATACTACACACACACACACACACACACACACACACAAAAGCAATGCCAGGACTCAGCTGACCACATATCTAGGCATCCCACATCACAGTGAGGCTAATATAGAAAACAGGAGCCATCATTGTTACTGAAATATTCAACCGGCTTTCCCTCGTCCTAGTTTCTTGTAGTCTGCTCTTCAGGGAGCAGCACTAACGGGCTTTAGCAGCTTTATTCAGATCCAACACACGCCACTTAAAGCACACAGTGCACTGCTTCTTACGTATACTCACGGGTACAGTGCACCCACAGCCACAGGAGCCACTAACCTTACAACAACGAATGACATTGTTCTCAGAATATCCCCCTAGTCGCCAACCATGCCAATGAGGCTTCCCGCAGTCTGGCTTACCCACCTCTCCTCAGAAGCTCAGTCCTCTGAGTCACTTCATCCAGTCCCCTCTTCAGAATCACTATCCACTCACATATCCCCATATAACTGTTGGCAACTAAGGCGGTCTTGTATATTTTCTTCCCCGGAGTTATTGACAAATACCAAAACATTATTCATTTACAGCATCCTGATGTGCTCTTACCTCACTGCAGGGAATGTCGGCTCCCAGAGAGTAACTTTCTCAGCCTTCTTTGTAGCCTTGTCCCAAGTGTGAGAAAGTGGCCTGACCTCATGGTAAGCATTCAATAAATGTTTCCAGGAAGGGAGGGCCTTCCTGAGACTTATCTGGGGACCAGTGCCTCACACTGGTTTCAAACCTTCCATTCTATTGCTCAGCAACCTCATTTGCTCCCCAGTTAGCAATTTCGACGTTACAAAAATGACCTTAAAAGGGGCTGTCCCAAGTTTATTTGAATGAAACTATGAGATAATCCTACTCAAAGACTGAATCAATTGTTTTTGTGGATTAATTTTTTTTTTTCAACTCCACAAGTTAGAGTATTGCTTTAGCAATTCTAAATCATTAATGTTATGAAAGAAAAAAGAAGCTGGCCCCAAGGCAGAAACTTGACAAATAAACGTGGATCTCAGACTTAAAAAACAAGCAGGTTTGGGAGCTCTCGGGAAAACGCTCCTAAACTTGTGCCAGCAGGTGATTAAGAAATTGCGGTTAGAAATAAAACAGGAGTTTCCTGCTTTGCCACACTACATCATCCCTGGGTATCAGTAACAATTCAGGGGATCTATGGGATGACTCAGAAGGTAAGGGCACTGGCCCTGCGAGCCTAGCAACCTGGGTCCAATGCCCAGAGCCCACAGAGAGGTGGAAGCAGACACCAACTCAACAGTTGTCTTTTCTTTTAACTGTAGACACACACACACACACACACACACATATACGAGTGCACGCACTCGAGTATAAATAAAATAACTCAAGGTGGACGATAAGATTTAAATTCCCAGCCCTGATGGCACTTATCTTTTATTAGAAGGAAGATAGAATCAAGGAGGAGAAGGCTTGAAGTCTCCAGAGAGTGCTTTACAAACAGGTCACCCCCCATTGGCATCTTCATATGCCACTTCTATGGAAGTGCTTAGGCTGTCCAGAATTTATAGGTAATGTTTCTTACCAATAAGATGGCCACCACACATGCCCTGGACAATAGATCTGATTGTTTCAAAACACAGATGGCAATTCTCAGCAATCGAAGGGAAACACACATCACCAAAATCAACCAATTAACATAAAACCATGGAAAACATTTTTCATTCATAATGCCATCTTATTTTCAGTAGATGTATATGATAATATATAATGCTACCATATTGTTTATTCTTTACATAGAAGATGTAGTATTCAGAGCTTTACTTAGTGGTGCTTTGTTTATAGAGAAACAATGAATCTCAGTATATGAGAGGCTATTCAGCATTTGAGACAAGCCTGCGCTACATCATGACACTATCAAAAGAGAATAAATAAATATCTTTTTTGAATGTGACTGACAATAGAGCCATTTTAGCATTTAAGTCAGCTATATGACTTGTAAAGATGGTTTGTGATCCCTTGGGAAACATTGCTTCAGTGTGCACACCTTCAATCACAGCACTCGGGAGGCAGAAGCAGGTGGAGCTCTGAGTTCAGGGCCAGCCTGGTCTACAGAGTAAGTTCCAGGACAGTCAGGGCTGCACCTCTGTTTCAAAAAGCCAACATAATAGATGATGATGATGCAAATTTAACTATTTTAATCAAACTCATTAATATCTTATATTATTAATTGTCTCTATTTGGAAATAGAGTCAGAAACAGAGAGATTCATCTTTTAACTCAATGGAGCATCAAGTTCTGATACAATAGCTATAAAATTGATCTATGGTGGTGATTTGAGAGAAATAAAATTGAAAGAGCATGAAACCTCATGGATGCACAGAACCTTCACTAATTATCAATTGTGGTGAAATAAAAACCTGAGAATAAAAGCCAAGCTGAGAGTGAGCAGACAGCCTATCATGGTGGCGGCTCGCTGTCTCCCCTCCATGCCTTCCCCAACTTATAAAGGTTTATTTCTATCCCTCTGAAGATGGGGAACACAGCTGTCAGAATCACTAGTCATATTGACTTGCAATCAAACAGGCAAGATACACAGGTTGAAGAGAATTCACTTTCCACATATTCTGAGGTAGCACTGAGAACTCCTCAGACTCACCTACAAAATCTGCAGAAAACAAGAAAATGCCCAAGGAGAGGACAGATCCCTCTAACCTAAGTAGCTATTTTATCGCGCTACATAGACATAGACTTCTTAGGCTCTGACTTGTTTTCTGGTTGGTTGGTAGGTTGGCCGGTTTGGTTTTGTTTGTTCGACTGTTTGTGAACTTTGCTGGGAAGCACATGGAACCTACAGCTTTAGTATGCTAGGGAAACATGGTTACATATCCAGTTCCAATGGTTCTGTTCTTAAACACTGGAGTATGCCCATGCATGCATCTGTTCATTCTAACTAAGGAGATAACACCTCTGAGCCGCACGCAGGTCAGTGGTTAGCCAGAGGAGTTCCTTAAGAAAGCAGTTGTTTGGAGAAGAGGGCATTCGTTTCCTTTAGCTCATTACATCTGTACTTCTCAAATTATCCCATTTCTAGGTCTGAGAAAAAAATGAAATTCAGGGCTTTTTCTCCCTCAGAGAATACTCACTCTCAAGTTCTCAAGTTCAATTTACTTATTTACTTATGGTAACAGAACAAAAGTGCCATTGCCTACAGATGTTCACTCTTTCCTGAAAAGAAAAAAAAAAAAAAAAAAAAAAGAGGTGGGAGGTGGTACAGAGAGCCAGCCACGCATAAGGGCAGCAAGGTTGCCATGTCAACTTGACAGCAGGTTCCCAGGTCAAGTTTCCATAGCTTCTGGGAAAGAACAAGCAAAGCCACAGTGAGACTCCATGAGTCACTTCATCCACGGATGATGACACCCAGTGCACAGGAGAGTGACGGATAAGTGTGACAGTGTCACACAAGCACACATTCACCCATCTAGAAAACAGCAGTCAGAAAGGACCCAGGCCTGCTTTTGCCCTGGACCAGCCACGACAGGCAAGAGAAATGAACACACCCAATAGTATTCGCTAGCTAGCTGGGATCTTTGCAGGTTTCCTCCAATGAGGAGTCTACATTCTCAACTTCAATGTCCCATAGCACAATTCTACCCTTAAGAGTTAGCACTATTGGGCTAGATACTTTGAAGCTGGCCTCAAACTCACTATGGAGCCTAAGCAGACCCTGGCTGAACTTGTGATCCTCCTGCCTCAACTACCTGAGTATTGGTTTATAAGGATGAACCCTGTGCTAGCCAAGAGCACAAAAGTAATTCTTTACATCAAACATGTTCAGTTCAACATCTATTTTCATACAAATTTGGACGCACCAAGAATTTTTCCATAGAGCCCACATATTCAAGCAAGTAAGTCCAGCTGCACATTCTGAAGCACCACTTCTTCCAAAGGGAAACCACAATTGAAATGGAAAAGTGGGGAGCGGGGAGATGAAGTCCACAGGCAGAGTCAGTCACATGATCCTTGAAGAAAATCCTGGTGCTCACTGCCTTGCTTCTTGAGCTAAGTAGCTCTCAACTGAGGATGGTTTTATCCCCTAGGGGTCAGAAGACTTGTTTCGTGATCACCAAATGATAGAGAAGTGTTTTATCCTCTAGTGAGTCTCAGAAGCTGAAATGCCACTAAAGAATGCTCAATGCCCAAGGCAGAACTCTGATAAAGAACTATCTGCCCCTGATGTCAGTGGTGCTAAGGGTGAGAAGCCTTGATTTACTTACAGTTTACAGCTTGGTTTGTACACAAATACATTGTCAGGTGTCCAAGATGGCCGAAGGACTCAAGGTTAACAACTTCCTGGCTGTTTCTACACATATTGTGTTTCATGAACGCTAACATATCCATGGTAAACATTATTCTGCTTCAACACCTCTTTTCACCAGCAGGATATCTTGCCTGTTCTTGGGGTTTTACTTTGTTGTTGAACATTTTTTTATTCCCACATTGTTGGTGTTGAGTTTCGGTATGTTGGACATATCCGCACTAAGCATCCACATAGTTTTTTGAAAGATATGGACTAACTCCTGGGTTAATCAGTTAGGTTTTTAGTTTTGGGGGTTTGTTTGTTTGTTTTTGCTATTTTAAACATTTTTGTGATTAATAGAAAGCAGAGAAGAATTAGGAAGAATGTGATTGTTTATGAAATAAGACATGATGAACTAAGGGCCATTGCCCTCAAGCCTCGTGACCTGAGTTTGAACAGAGCTACCACCTGGTAGGAAAGAAACAACTAGTACAAGTTGTGCTTTGAAGTCCACACTCAAACCATGCAAAAGCCTAACACACACACACACACACACACACACACACACACACAAATGCACTAATTAATTAAAGGTAAACACATTTAAAACTTAGTCAGGTGAGACCAGCCTTATCACTAGAACACACCAGAGAACATATTCTCTGACCTCCTAGAGAAAACAATTGCATGCATGTTTCCATTGCTTCTCTTGACACTTTTCATTATTCAGAACATACCCCATGATTTGCTCACAGGCCAGTGTACAAGGGAAAGTACATTGTTTTGAGTTTAAAAACTAAATAGATGCAATACATAGCTCCCACAAGCTGAAAAAGTATAGCTAAAAAGACTTAAGAAAGAGTCACGGAAGAAAGGACAAGAAACACTGTAATTACTCAGCTTACATTTTTCACACAGAAGTCCTGTCAGTATTTGACATATTTGGTGCATCTACCCCTATACAAACACCGTTCACAGAACTCACTTTAACCTACAAACCTCTGCTGAATGAGAAAAAAAAAAAAAAAAACAATGCTCTGGGACAATCCCATATACCCAAACAACTACTTTCTCCAAGGAACTCACTCTCAGATTGCTGATAGCCAGGAGGACAAAGGCCTGGTCCATTCAGAATTTTCTGAACCTCAGATAAGAGATGCCAAACAAGATTCCTGTTGGGAACAGCACAGAAATGAAGTAAGCTGAGCTGGCATGCTTATGGTTGAACACTGGCTTACCACAAGAGCCATCTGATATATTCAAAATAAACTATCTTCACCTGACTTGGCTTGAAAATATTTCTAGGCTTCGCTACTCAGAAAAGCATTGTGCTGAAAGCTGGTAAAATCTGAATGAAGAGCTTCAGAGGCAGACACTGGAGTGGCCTCTCTGTCTTTGTCTCTCTCTCTGTCTGTGTGTGTCTGTGTGCCTGATTCTTTATCTCTGGGTGTGTCTCTCTTTTTCTGTGTGTGTGTGTGTGTGTGTGTGTGTGTGTGTGTGTGTGTGTAGACACACGCCTTGTCTGTCTCTATCTCTGAGTGTGTCTCTTTTCTCTGTCTCTGTGTTTCTCTCTGTCACTGTCTCTCCAATTCTCTCTCTCTCTTTCTCTCTCTCCCCCCCTCTCATACACACACCACACACACACACCCACACACATTCACAGGCAAAATCTTACTAAGAAAGTTTTTTTGACTGTATCAACATCAGTTTCCTGGTCTGGATATTGTATCTAAGGTGTCTCACTGAGGAAAATGAGGATAATAGACAGGCGCCTCTTTATACATCCTGTAAACCTCATTATTTCAAAGTACGCAATTATCAACTAAAAACATTTACCTATGTGCATCAGTTTCCTAGGGCTACACAACAAATACAAACGTCTCATGGCTTAAGGAACAGAAATGAACTTATTTATTGTCTTGAAGTTCTGAGGCAGGAGTCCAGGATCAGTCAGTTAGGAAACTCATGCTTCCTGTGAAGTCTCTGCAAATCTCCGCAGACTCTTGCTAGATGTTGGAAGCTCATTAGCAACCTTTGGTGTTCTCTGGTTGTGTACTCCACCTCAATGTCATCTTCGTATGGTATTCTAACTCTATGTATGTCTTCTCACAATCATCATTCTTTAGGGACACCTCTCAGATTAGGGGCCCACTCTACCCTGGATGATCTAGCTCATCTGGACCAATCACATCCGTAAAACTCATTTACCTAAAATAAAGATACATTCTGAGCACTGGGCTTAGAACTTCCGTATGTCTTCGGGGCAGGGGAATGCCCCTTCAACTTATAGGCCTACTCTACCAAAGGCTAAACTCTAGAACCCATTAAATTCTACAAAGAAAACATGGTTTATTACTTGTTTAGCAAACTCTTTTATCTCCTGTATATGTCAGTTACTGTGCTGGGTACTGGGAACATAAATCTCAGTACTATGAAAACTCTGGCCTGGATTATTCAATGTTCTTGTCAAACACCCAGGTCTCTTCCCTACTCCTTCAGGAAGGCTCAGTCTTCACTGTCTGGTGTCACTCTGTTGGGTGCTAATCTAGTGTAGTGCTCTGTAGCACATTTGCTTTGGGGTACCTTCTTGTTCATCTGCTAACTGATTTGTGTGATTCTCTCTCCCTGATACGAAAGTCAGAGTCCACACCCCTTTTGCCCTCCCTTACAACACTCCATGCTAGAAAACTACTCAGCCCAACAGGTCCCCAATTATTTGTTAAAAAACACCCATGCATTGAAGATTTGCTAATCGAACTCTTGGTCATGTCTTTCAGTCCTCTTGCCAACCCTTTTTAGGTGGACGCTAGGGCTTTTCCTTACATGCTTTTTGATAAGCATTGTGACAAGTGTCAGCAGTCAGAAGAGGCACGATGCTCGCTTCAAAGCAACTGGCTTAGACCATTCTGTTGCTAACATCACTCTTGCACACCCATAGGCCAAAGAAAGTGCTCACTGCATTGTGCTTAGGAAAGCATTCTATTTAAACAGAGGAAATACATTTCGGTTTTTGCCTCTAAAGATAAAATCCAAACTGGAGAGAATTTTTGATGCTTGAAATAGAAATACTTGGAGAGGGTTTGGGGCTTAAAAATAAAATACATTTGTGCTTGCATCTAATCATACCATCTTAAAACTGAATAAACCTAACAGAAGCCAACAGCAACAAACACCAGAAATCAAGCATTCCAGATTCTTGGGGTGTGTTTGAGATCAAAGGCTAATTTCATTTAAAATGCTGGTAATTGATCCAAGAAATGAAAGTTCAAAATCAAAAAAATTAAACTATCTAAGAATAACAGGCCACTGGAAAAGATAGTGTAACTCAATATAATTCATACATTTATTATTGTAGAGGCTGCTTTATAAGTCGTTTTTATATAAAGCATATTTATTTTACTAAGCTGATTATTTCCTTCTGGAAAGACTTCAGCGACACATTCCTTTAATGTTATTCTTTGAATAGCTGGAAGAATATATAATTTTCTATGTGTATGTGAAAGAGATAGTGAGTGAGCGTGTGTGTGTGTGTGTGTGTGTGTGTGTGTGTGTGTGTATGTGATGGGATTTTTACCTAACCAAATTTAAGACAGTACAAATTACAGGTCAGCTTCCTATTCATGACAGATCTAGACTAGAGGAAACTCGATTAGAGAGAAAGCATCAATACTGGAACCAGCAGCCCTGAGAACTTTGTGTGCATTTCTAATTTTCAAAGAAATCTCAACACTTCATTCCTTTGCTCGCAGACAGATATTTTCCAATAATAAATACTTGGCCAAAGTTAGCCCTGTAGTTAGTTTAATGAACTTTTGATGCCTCCTATAAGCTAAGGAACTATGGCATAGAGCATTGAATAACTCACAGATAATTAGTTTGGTTTTACATTCCAGCTATTGCACAAGGTACTTTCTGAGATGTTTCTAACTGACTTCTGTCAGCAGATTTCTTTCTATTGCTTTTAATGTGATTTTGTGGTAGGGATATTCGTACATGAGTACAAGTGCCTTCTAGTCTAGACAAGGGATCAGATCCCTTGGAGCTGGAGTTACAGGTGATTGTGAACCACCCGATATGGACACTGGGAACTGAACAGAGGACCTTTAATCCTTAAAGGACCCTGTGCCCTTAAACTCAGACCATTTCTCCATCCTACCAGTATTGATTGATAAAGCTTATTAAATCTTCTGGAAATTCTTCATCAATTTTATTTCATTCTAAGTTTTTCCAAAGGTATTGACTCGTGTTATCATTAGTGTCCACAGTGTCTAAAACATCTAAATAACCATATGATGAAAATGTGTAGTATTTCCTTTTTTTTTTTTTTCTTTTTTTGGTTTTTCGAGATAGGGTTTCTCTGTGTAGCCCAGGCTGTCCTGGAACTCACTCTGTAGACCAGGCTGGCCTCGAACTCAGAAATCCGCCTGCCTCTGCCTCCCAAGTGCTGGGATTAAAGGCGTGTGCCACCACCGCCCGGCGTGTGTAGTATTTCTTAATAAAAAAAATCTTCAATTTAAAGTTCGGCTGAGGGTTAGAATGCTTGCCTAGAAAGTGAAAGGCCCTTGGTTCTATTCCTAGCACCACGGAATATAATAGTACTAGCCATAAAGGTAGAAGGCACCTGAGAATCCCCAGTGCTTCTCTGAACACTGTGACCTGACGCAGAAGGTAGAGACACCGTATATCAATAGGAAACATGACACCCCATAGGAAGGCTAGCAGGCCTCGATTACCCTCCAGATACACTTATGATCTACGGGCTAAGTGAGCCTAATATATGAGCCCCACGCAGCAGAAACACAACAGCCAGGGAACACCTGATACTCTGAGGCGCGGCTGTGGTCAGCAGAAGCATGGCATGCAGGGCAGAGCTGCACAGAGAGCGGAAGCAACTGACAAGCAACTTGTGGAAGAAAGAAGGGTGGAAAGGGATACCCAGACTTTGAAGCATAGAAATCAACACAGAGTCAAACAAGTTAAAACGAAAGCGTCTGGACAGAAGGAAGTGTTGAAGGGCATCTGGAAAGACAGTTGTCAGTCCTTTTAAAGTGACAGTAATTGTAGATGGGGAAGTCTACTGTAGCCACTTTCTTATATTTCAACAACAGATAGTTTCACATTGAAAACATTCAAAGTCCTCTCTGCTAGGTGTTTTGAACTATATAACACATTATTATATTGCAAGACAAC
This sequence comes from Mastomys natalensis, assembly GCA_021653895.1. Lineage (NCBI taxonomy): Eukaryota > Metazoa > Chordata > Mammalia > Rodentia > Muridae > Mastomys > Mastomys natalensis. The sequence continues at coordinate 233,006 of JAJTUV010001720.1, read as the reverse complement.
AGGAGAGTGATGTAGCGGGATATTTTCCCACTATGCTTGTTTAAAGCTCTGCGAGTGGGTTGTTTGAGAGGTAGGCGGAGCGAGGAGTCGGAGGAGAAGAAAGAGGAGGAGCTAAGGAAGAGGAGGAGGACCCGAGGAGAAAGGGGAAGATGGCAGCGGATGTGCGTATGTCTCTAGCAGTCTAAGGTAGTTATTAATATCAAGGTTAGGTAATTGGGTAAACAACTTTAATTGTGTGGGTATCCTGTTAATTGAGCATTTCCAAATATATAAACCAACTGGATAACCTTTAAGCTTTAAGAGTCTCATTTCTACCAGGTACCAAGGGCATGGCAGGTGTTGCCTGGGGTTCAGTGGAGCTTTGTGGAGACAGCATAGGGGATTGGCAGAGCCATCCCCCATGCTGGCATCTTGTGGGTGCCAGGGCCCGTGTTTCTAGATAGCAGAGCCAAGGTCCAGAGCCAGAGCAGTGGGAAAATGCGGCTGTCTGGGAACAAACTGGACCGGGCACCATTTTTTTAAATATTGCCCGCAACAGAGTGATATAACGTTGCACCCAAAAATATGTACAACTGTCATTTGTTGATTAAAAAAATAAAATGAAAAGGAAGAAAACTAGTTTTGAAGGTAATATATTACTTACCAAACCTGCTATTGGAGTAGACAGTCTATTGATCTTCTTAACGACGCCAGGTTTGAGCTTATTAATCAAACTGAAAGCAAATAAACAAATAACACAGGCAATTACAAAAATGTCAATGTGATTTTAGTGCTCTCTCAAATAGTCTCAAAAATTCTGAGTAGCGTAGTTCTGATCCCAAATGTGTCATTCTGAGCCATAGGTCCATCAGAAAACAAACAACTAAAAAAATAAAAAATTAAAAATAAAACAAAACAAAAAAATTAAGACAAAACAAAGAACTTCTCTGCACAAAAAGGTGGGAGGATTCTTTGGATCACACTTCTATATCCAAAGCCCACTTCTTTGGAAGTAGTTTCACATGTATTAAACAGAAGCACAATTTGGTTCCGTTTCAACACACAGTAAAAAAAACCCTCATCCCAATTCCCTTCACTTGGCCCAAAGAATACTTTTTCCTATTCATAATTCTCAATGGGATTTTTTGTTTGTTTGTTTTCTCATCTGGGCCCTTGTTTTGAAAGATGGCCTCCAACCCACACTGTTTCACATGCAAAGGGTACCGAGGAACTCAACCAAATAATTGACTATTTCTTACTGGTAACTCATTCGTGCCCATGACTGATTGCTTTGTTACCAGAGTGGAATGACTGGGTAGAAGTTAAATGTACCAGAACTCCTTCAAATTACCCTAGAATCTAAAATACTGAGCGCATTTCAGTTAATATGACACATACTGCAAAGATATCTATGTCTCTGTACACCAAAGCTTTAGAAATGTCTCTATACACCAAAGCATTAGGAAAGAAACTCATCTTTGACAAGCACATTGATGATACGATTCCGCTTCCAAATTTCGATCAGGATGTATTCATTCTTTTTTATTCACTAATACAATGCCAGACTGCGTAATAATTTAATACTACGATGTTTTCCCATTAATGCAAGCTTGAGTAATTAATCATTAATCACTGTCACAGAGCACTATCATAAAATAGTGGAAAAAAAATCTACTTAACAATTCGTCCCACAAATAAGCAATTCTTTACTCTGTGATGAGGTCCAACAGCAAAGCAAAGAAGGAAAAAAGGAAGTAAAATTATCTATTTCCCTGGCATCTCCTTTGCAATGGGCACTTATTGTGGAAGGGTGGGGGTGGGGGTGTCCTATGGATTGTCACTCCTTCCATATCCAGAGATTTCTATATACATTCCAGTATGCTAAGAATTAAAAAAATAAATAAATAAATAAATCAAGAAGACAAAAGTCTCAACTTAATAGCCTTCAGAATGTTGTTCAACAGGATTCAGAATTACAGAACAATGGCTTATGAAGATTTAGCCTGGCAAACAGAAGTTGCTTCTCTGTTTTCATAGCCTGTTCACACAAAGATCTGTAGACAACTTAGCTACAAATACAACCACCCCCTTGGCTTTGGGGATGGATGTCTGGGAATGGAACTCAAGGCCTCAAGTGTGCTAGGCAAGTACTTTCCTCTGGAGCCACACTCAGCCCCAGCCCCTCAGTTATAAGTTGTATCCTTAGTTGGGACTCTGTGAGTCCCAATATCTGAAGTGTGCATTGCGAGCCATTTAAGAAGCCTCTTCTCTGACCACACTGCTTTCCTTCATTCAACAATTGAGGATCTAGACATTAATTAAGCAGATTAATAACAAATGGCAACTGTGCATTAATCCGTCTCCTTTTCCCCTCTTGACAGACTGCTTCTATAACCCTGGTATTTCTGCATTTCCATGACTGTCAGCAATGTATAGGAGAGCTAATACATGACACATTGCTTGACGACAACACAATTCTGACATAGTAGCTCAAACAATCTCTTACGGTTAGTTATTCACCACTCACTTGACAGTGGTAATTTTTTTAGTTTAGTGATTTCCTTAGACTATAATCTTTCAATGACATAACTTCGAAGCTAATATGAACAGGAATCACATAGCATCTCAGGAAAGGCTAAGCACCGTCGTCCTTTCAGAGGGAAGGGTCATAAACTCCCGCCTCACCCACTGAGTCACTGGTGACTCGGACCTGGTCTCTGTGTACACATTGACACGACCTATCACTTTTGACATATAGTGTCAGTAATTTCAAGAGCATTTTCTATTCAGTTTCTGAAATGAATAATCACACAGATTACTGTCAATGAACAAAAGGACAGGGTAAGTAAACAGCAAAGACAGATACCTTGTGGTAAATTAACCAACCCCTCCTCCATTGCCATCAGCAGGTCTGGCCTGAGAGATGACTTAGAGAGGACATATACACAATGGATTAGCCTCCACTTCCCACTCCTCAACCTTCTGTACGTGTGCAAACACGGAAATAACCACAAGGAAAAACTAACATTATGGAGAGCACACACTTACTCTCGAACACTCTGAGTCACTAAAGGAAAACGCTGCTCCATCTCATCCATCACAAGGTGGAGTTATAAACACTAGGCCAAGAAGGAAACGGACACACAGTTTTGACAAACACCGAGCATGCAAATCACTGTGAGTTATGAATATGATTCTCAAGGAAGAACTTTGAGAATATCTCTTGCAAGGATAGGAAAAAAACATGTTTTATGAGATCTAAAAATAATTCCATGAATTTAAGCACACTTAATGGAACACAGGCAGGGTCTCCAGTTAAAGGAAATTCAAGTACTATGTATGGAAACAGTCTCCTTTCCAAACAGAAATGCTTTGCATAGTATGTGTTCTTGAATTTCACATGTGGACTTTCTAAAGGGACACTGACTTCAGGTCCCTGGCTCTGAAGCAAGAATCAGATTACAGGATAAACTTCCAGATTCTCCCATGGCCTGTGTTCTTGGCCTGCAACTCTCTGTTCCATCCCTCCAGCCCTGAGTAGAATTATCTTTATCCCTCTCAAGCCCTTCCCTTCTATGGGGAACAAACGTAATTACTGCGTGCTTAGCACATTAGAGGGTGGTTCTTTTGGTAGGATTAAAACAAGAACACAAAATAACTTGGGGTACTCTCATGGTTACCTCAATAACTTTCTCAGCTTCTCTACTGCTATCGTCTGAGTGTTTGTGACTCTCCTAAAAACTCCCATGGTTCAAACAGAGGGCAGGGCCCTTTGGGAGGTGGCAAGATCATGACTCTGCACCTCCTGAATGTGATTAGTGCCCTCAGACAATAGGCCTTGCCCTTCTGCTATGGAAAGTTGTGGTGACAAAGTGACACTAACAAGATGTGAACTTATAAAGGAAGTGAGCCCTTACCAGACACCCAATCTGCACCCGCCTTGATCTTGGACTTCCTATACCCCAGCACTGAGAGAAATAAATTCCTGCTATATACAAGTTACTCATGTTCCCGTAGTTGTTAGTGTAGCCCAAATGGACTATGCTCTGTCTCAAGATGTCTACATTTCCTTCTTCATCCCTTGCCCACAAAGACATTCTCTATTTCCCCCCAAAAAGACTGTTGTTAGAACTATCCTAGAACATTGGTTTCATTCACAGACCTTTCTCTTTGTGGACATATCTTGACTTCCCTATTCAGGTGTGACACTAAGAAAGCCATCTATAAAATTGAACATGGTTCAGACATGAATGGTTTTAAGAACTTGAATTGACACTCTACTGTTGGCTAATCTTTAAAAATAAATAAATAAATAAATAATTCTGTCACACTTCATTTTCCCCCTGATCAGAAACCTCTTCAGCCAAGGTACAAAATTCTGGGATAGTTTTTTACTTCCAATCTCCAAAGATTTCCCAAATAAATGGAAAGACATTCCTGGAAGAATGTGTTGATACACTGAAGAACTAGCTGACCTATGGGTTATCTTATTAGTCATCCATTCAAACACATTTCTAATGTTATTTGTTACAGTTTGTACCAGTGTGGTCCTAACAGCAAAGATACAAATGTGTATCTTTCATATTACCAAACTTTTATGATTAGGTTTATTGTTTTTAATTTTTATGTTTATTTTGAGACAAGGTTCCATGTAGCTCAGACTGGCCTCAAACTTGCTATACACACCCAAGTGTGGCTTGACTTTTCTGATCCCCTGATTTGTCAGCCCACCTGGATGAGGCAGTGCAGGGGACTGAATTCAGTATTCATTGAGCTATATTATATCTGCATCCCACTTTTTTTTTTTTTTTCAAAAAGGGCAGTAATGATGTCACATCTTCCTAACGGAAGACACTAATATCCTTTTGTTGCTTGATTAACTGATTATCACCAATAGGGTATTAGTTTATTTTGCTTACTTTTATTCCAAACAGGAATTCTGCTCATTAGACAGTTGAATGCTTACAAAAGACAGCTCTGGGCAGGACTCAGTCACAGAGCAAGCAGATAAGTATAACTGATTAGAGCAAAGCCCTGAAATCCATCTGATTTTTTGGTTCCTGTAAAATTCTCAAAATCTATATCTTCTTTAAAGAAGTAAATTTGGAAACAAAGAAAATTGCTTTGCTTCAATGAAATGCCATACTTTTTTTTTTTTAACCAACAATACCAATTCTGTGTGTTCTCTGTTCCAGGTAAATCAAACTGCATTGTTCTCTCCTGAATTGTCAAAGTCGATCTGGAGGGTAAACTGTCAGATAGTCTTCTGGCCTGGTTATTTCCAGGAGGTGTCAAGATTATAAGTCAATAGCTTCTTTCTACATTCATATTTTAAAATAAAAGCACATTGAGTAGACAGTTACTACTTTCTCAATGGGTAAGATAACCAGCATTTGTCATCTAAAATTTAAAAGTCTAAAAGCATTTGGTATAAAACTTTATGATTACATTCGTGTTTTCAAGCATAATTGATAAAAAAAATGCTATGCTTAACTTTAAGAAAAATAAAAACTTAACAATAAATGCAGAGGTGGGGTAACCATGTGGAAGAACAGCAAGTCAAAACCAATGGAGATGTCATTTTTTCCATGGTGGCACTTGTACTGAGCCTTATCAGTATGCTTGAAACACGTTAGAGTACAGGAAACAGCTAAATAATGAAACTTGTATGTATATGCTTTTAGGGCTCACCATTTGGTATTAAATAACCAATATAGGGGAGGGGGTGCTCTCAGCAGTCCTTAATTGCCCATAGTCCCTTGTCTGTGGTCCAAGCCCTGTGAAATCTCCCTCTTTCCATGTTAGCATCTCTATTATTTCATCCCTGTTTATGGCTGTCTTGATGAGACTTCAGGGGTGTAGCTTTCCTGACATTTCTAGGAGATGCAATCTCACAGCAGACTTCCTGTTCCTCTGCTAAGTTATATTTATCTATTTAAGAACAGCTAAGAATATATATAACAACAATTAAAGAAAAAGAGACCATGAATTTGAGAGAGAACAAGAAGGAGTAACTGGGAGGGGCAGAAGGGGAAAAGGAAAAGGAAGAAATGATGTTTAACGCTTTAATTTCAAGTTGTTTAAGTGCATGAATCAAAGCTTGGGAACCTGAGAGCAGTTTCTTCTGATTCTGAGCAATTTCTTACAGACTAATGGATTGAACATCAGGAACTTCCCTTTTACCAGATCTGAACAAACCACAGACTCCACAGAGAAAACTCATGGATCACACACCTTTTATTCCTAAGAGACAACACAGAAGAAAAAAAAAACTGTGTAAGAAGCAACTGATATGCTAAACTTCATTAAAATTCAAAATGTTCATTCCCCAAAAGATGTTGACAGGGGAGTGAAAAGACAGAAGGAGAGAAAAATATGTTCAAGTGGCATACCTGATGGACTGTTACCTAAAGTTAATAAAGAATTCTCAAAACTCATCAAGTTTAAACAAAACAAACCACTGATTGAAAATAGAAACAAAGACCTTAACAGTTCCATCAAATAAGATGCACAGGTAAGAGAATAACTATGAGAAAAATAACTCCACATGAGAATGTCGTCAGGGAAATGCATTACCACTACACACCTACTAACCTCTAGGCAAGGCCAAAATCAATACTCTGACAACACCAAATGTTGGCAAGGACGTGGAGCAACAGGAATGCCCAATCATTGCTGGTGGGAGAAGGAAGCAGTGTAACACTTTGGAAGACAGTGTGTCAGACTCTTATGGAACTAATACAGTGCTATCATATGAACAGCAATAATAGTCTTCACCAAATCAGGTGAAAATGTATGGCCACACAAGCAATTGCACATGGATATTTACAGAAGTCTTTTGTTATTGTTTTAAGTCTAGGTTTCTCTGTGTATCCATGGATGCCGTGAAACTCTCTTTGTAGAGCAGGCTGACCTTGAAGAAAAGTCTTATTCATAATTGCAACAACTTAAAACCATCATGATGTCCTCTCATATTAGGTAAATTGGATAAATAAACTGGCCCACTCATAAAAAAATGGGATATTATTTAGTCTAAAACCAAAATGAGCTATTAAACAATGTAATGATATGAAAGCAAATTAAATTCATATTATTAACTGAAAGAAGGCAGTCTGAAAAGGGTCTATATTGTACTATTAGATAGCTCAGCGTTAAGAGCACAGATTGCTCTTCCGGAAGTCCTGAGCTCAATTCCTACCAACCACATGGTAGCTCACAACCATCTATAATGGACCCAGTGCATAAAATAAATAAATCTTGAAAATTAATCCCTTAATGGATTCTTAACATGATGACATTGTCAGGAAGTGATGACAAGTAGGAGGTGGGGGTCTAATCTAGGCCAATGTATCTGGTCCCTGTTCCTTTTACTCCATGCATGGCACTCTGGACACAACCATGAAGTGAGCAGCTCTTCCCTCTTACTGCTATGAAGATGTAGCTTAGCATAGACCAGCAAGTCAACCTTGGATGGAAAGCCCTGAAAAGCACTGAGCCAAAGGATGGAATTGTTTCTTTTCAGGTGCTTTTCCTTGGGGACTTGTCACAACAGTGAGAAGCTGAAACTACAAAGTAATTGAAGAGTGTTGGCCTCCAGAGAAAGCTGCTGGTAGTATTAGCCTAGGAAGCCACATGGGAGCCATTTTCCTCCTTTATAAATTCAATTGCAAAAGCAACCCACCTTGTCCATACCACAAACACCTGTGACCTCCTCAGGCCCACTGCATAGATATCTCAGGGATTCCCCAGTTCATGGCCTCTATGTAGAAGTTTCTATAAACATCAGTGACAAGAAGCATAGTTCTCTATACTGTCCGCTGCATTAAAATCATTCTCCCACTGCTAAGAGTAGTATCTGTATAACTAACTTATTCTAGTGAATGAGTCTTTCAAGACTGGACCTTTTAGGCAGTAAGATAGTCCCAGAGGAACTATAAATACAACTAGGCCCTCTCACAACAGCAGGTGAACATTCTGCTCCAGTTTTCTAAGCAACAAGCAAAGGGGGCTGGGGATCCAGGAAATGACCTGGTAGCACTGTGATAAGTGAGCCATGTGTTCACCAAGGCATAAACTCAGAAGTTATGTGCATGGTCCAACGGTGACAGAGCGGAAACTTGGGACCATTCCAAAGAGGGGAGTTACAGACTGACTAACCAGCGGCACACCCAGTGAGACTATCTTCAAACAAACCTGCTTACTTCACAGAGGAATAAAGAATGTTTTCCTCAGACGACTTCCAAGACTGCCACCACAAGATGAGTAACCAGAAGATTGCTAACTGATAGCAGTATCTAGATGATGTGTGTTCAGAACACAGAAATAATCATGTCAGAGCAAATGAGGGCTGCAGATATTTATGTAGTGATGACTTTTTCTACATATTTTAATATATGTAGTTTAGCAGTCCTTATGAATACTAACCAACACTAATGAAACGAGAGGCTGTATGGATACCATGGATAAGACTCAAAAAGCCAAAATCACTAAGAAATCTAGTGAATTTTTTCATTAATTTAGGAAAAACTTTTTTTTAACGGGAAGTGGGTTGGTTTTGTGCCCATTTCACTGTTAATAAAGCCAAGAGAATGTATGTCTAAAATAAACAGTATAAGAACAGGCAAGGAGCTGGTTCAGTTGAAAAACTGCCTGCCTGCATGCAAGAGTGAGGACCAGAGATCAGATCCTTAGCACCCATGCGAAAAGCAAGGTGTGGGCGCCTCATAATCCCCATGCTTGGGAGGTAGAGACAAGGGAGCCGCAGAATTCACTGTCCATCCAGACTCACCAAATCAGTCGACTCCAGAGTCAAACAAATAAACTGGAGAATAATCAAGAGAGAATAATCAACTGATGTTGATGGCTTCTATATGGGCATGCACAATGCACACATGCACACATAGACACACAACACACACACATTTTTCAGGTTCCAACTCACTAAATACCAAAGTCAAACTTGCTAGAACAAAAATTATGGCCACAAACACGCTTGTCCCCATAGTCTATCAGCTTGCCAATAAAACACACATAGGGCAGTGCTTGCTTACTCGATGGTATACCCTGTCTGAAACGTCAGGCAGAGGTTGTTTCTAACTTGGCATCGGAAATGACAGTCTACTATCAGTTGAGTGAAAACAAAACTCTGCCAACTCCTGACTTGGAAATCTTAGAATGCCAGTTGAAAAAAAAAATTGTCATTGAAGGATAAAAGCTGCTGAAAATACTAGACAAAATAGAAAGAAACTCACTAACAGTAAAAATTGAAGATGCTAAAAATAGCAATTAGATACATATAACATACATATATACATACATATATACACATATATACATGCATTTATATAAATGTATGCTTTATTAACAGCATATATTTATAATGTATATGCATGAACTTAACTGTTGTCACTACTAAAGTAGAAATTACATTTATTTTAGTTTGTATTAGTTTGGATCAATGCAGAAATTATTTCTATTCTAATCTGTTCTAGTTTGAGTCATAACAGTGTTTCTAGTCAACTCTGGATATTTTACTTGTTATGATATATATCTTACCCAGGCTCATCAAAGCCTGGGTATAGTAATTTGGGAAATCATTTCAAATCACTCAGAGTCAAAGCTGGTTATAATCTGAGGTTAAATACAGAGGGCATTGTACTGGCTGGTTTTGTGTGTCAAATTGACACAAGCTGGAGTTACCACAGAGAAAGGAGCCTCCCTTGAGGAAATGCTTCCATGAGATCCAGCTGTAAGACATTTTCTCAATTAGTGATCAAGGGTGAGAGGGCCCATTGTGGTGGTGCCAGCCCTGGGCTAGTAGTCTTGGTTCTATAAGAAGCAAGCTGAGCAAGCCAGGGGAAGCCAGCCAGTAAGCAGCATCTCTCTCCATGGCCTCTGCATCAGCTCCTGCTTCCTGACCTGCCTGAGTTCCAGTCCTGTTTTCTTTTGGTGATGAACAGTAATGTGGAAGTGTAAGTGAATAAACCCTTTCCTCCCAACTTGCTTCTTGGTCATGATGTTTGTGCAGGAATAAAATCCCTGACTAAGACAGACATGTTACAGTGAACAGACTTGTCACCAGTCAAGTGAGAGACTAAGAGACTGCAGCAGAGTCTCAGCCTATGTGAAACATCTCCATCCTATCTCCTGCTTCCAAGACTCAGGGAGTACCAAGCAGAATGGGCAAAACGATAAGAAGAGCCAGAAGCGGAAAGACTAAGAGTAGCGGCTCATATGAACACACAACAGCTGTGACAGTAGACACAAGACCTGTGCAAGGTGAAGCCACACAAAATCCCAAGTGGAGTGGGGAGACGGTCATGAAGTCCCACCCCTGGCTAAGGAACTATTGGCAATTGATGCTCCTAGGAAAGGGAGAGTCAGTTTCCTTCAGGGATGTGATCTGAGGAGTTACCCATGCTCCAGTAACCCTACACACATGCACGTGCAGGTAGCACCAAATGGACAACTGGATGCAAAAGCAAAAACAAATAACAACAAAGCAAAAGCCATGAAACTAGGAGAGAACAGTGGGGACAGGAGAAGTCAGAGATGAGAGAATGGGGGAAGGATTTGATCAAAACACACACGCATGTAAAAAAAAAAAAAAAAAATAAGAGCAAGAGGTGCCATCATCAAACATGTTCAGTGACACGTGTACGGAAGCCCTATCCAACAAGGCAGATCCCTAAATTATTCTGAGCAATGGGTAATCACTAGAAATATGTAATCTACAACAGGACTTCTTTAAGTAGAGCATCTATTTATGCTACCTAAACTCGTCAATATAAACAAACCCCACCCTTCTGTACAAGGCCATCTAGTTCCTCCTCAAGACTGCGGAGCTTAGCATCCACGGATGGATGCTTCCTGGAAACCCTTAAGTAGCCAGACTCAGAGCAGTTTTAGGCAGTTTTTGGGTCACATGCTTATAGGTATTTTCTCTCCACTATCTTTTGAACACATAAGAAAACATTTAAATCACATAATTTTTAAATCAAAATAATTTCCTCTCTGCCAACCACTTGAGCAAACCATGCAGCCCAATGAAGTGAGTTTAAATATTACTCAACAGGGTTGTGAGCACACGGCAGAATGAGGAGGAGAAAGATCCTTTCAACTTTAACTGTGGCCCTGAGGGGTCTTCTTCCGGGTAAAACCCCAGAAAGTTGACATTTCTGTAAAGCACAACTGGTTTAATTCCAGTAATGTCATATGTAATGAATTAAAGAATTAATAATATCCTCAAAGGAGTTTGGACAACTAGCGACACATTGGTTCCTGTGGTCATCTTCCTAACAACTCTCTACCAAGTTCCGTAGCTTATGCAAACCTAAACTGTCATTGAGCCAGCAGCTCCATGAATCAGGCAGATTGAAGGCCATGAGGTCTAATTCACAGGTGAGGGAAATCAGCCTCCAGCATTAAAAATCTCTTGTAATGTAAATAAAAGTTGAGTCACTTGTGTGGACCTCCAAAATGGAAAAGGAGTCTAACCCCTTCACTGGGAACCTTCATTGCAAACAACGCCCTTCAAAGGGAGAAGAATCAAAAGCATCTAAGCAGACTGTAGGCCGGCTGATGGTACATACTGGCTACAAGGACCCTGCCTCCAAAAAGAAAGAAAACATCTAGGTTCCAGTAGTCCACTCCCAGAGTTTACATGCAGATTCCATAAATATCTGTGTGATAAGAGTCTAGATTGGAATTATCAAGTGCTTTCAAAAAATGTGGGTGGGTACTCAAGTACATTCTTATAATTTATTTGCTCACTTTTGCAACTCCTACTCTCCTCGGGATTTAATTCTTTCTTTCACAGGCCTGCTCTTACCCACAAAGGTCACCTATTTGGTTAACCATACTATGCAGCCACTGGAGACCCAAGTAATGCACAAAGCAAACAATGTGGACCCTATACCATCAATCAGGGCACTAGTCCGTTTAGCGTCTGGTAAATATAGTCTGGAACGTTGCTCACAATGGTATCTATTAACTGAATAAAATAGTGACTCAAATTGATTTAGGTAACGCAATGACCCCACTTAAACCTCAAAGACGAATTAGCTTCTCTGACCATCATGTCTTCCGGATGAAAAGGATCTTTTATAATGAGACAATTATATACCGAGTAAGTTATAGACAGATATAATGTTCCTCCTCAACGATCTACCCATAAAGCGAATAGCACCTCTTGCTTATTTACTAATTAAAAATAATATATATTACCGACACTATCTTTAGATATCTAAACCAATAACCCCTTCCTTACTGGCTCATACCACAGAGGTGTCAGCTTGCAGGGATCAAATCTCACTTTGGACCAAAGACACAAACCTGTGACTACAGGGAGCAGGCCTGAAATACTTACTCACACAACAGGACACCATTTTCTAGAGAGGCTCGAAAATCCGTTGTTTCAAAATTCTTCTCAGTTACAGCCTGAAAGACAGATTTGGGTATTAATTAAATAGGGCTAGGAAACAGGACAAATTTATCATTTTGTTAGCTAATAAGCATTTACTATTTAATCTGAATGATTTGCATGTAGCACCAAAAGCCATTCTTCATAGGAAATTGTGTACTAGTCTGTTACCACTTTTACTATGAACAAACACATGGAAACGGCAAATGTTTCCTGAAGTATAATCATTCGTTGCTATGAATTTCAAAAAGAGCAAGGGTATACAGGAAGGCTTGAAGGGAGGAAGGGAAAGGGGAAACCCATGTAATTATATTATGATCTCAAGAAACAAATACTTTTTAAAAAACTAAAGCAAATTTCCAGGTATTCTTAAAAAGAAACTAAGGATGCTCCACTAAGAGTAAATATACACAATTATACTATAAACTCGACATAACATTTACATATGTACATCATTGGTTTCGATTCCATCTTTAAATTCCTCATTTCATTACAAAGCTAAATAGCAGCCACCCCTCCCCCCACTTCCAGGCCCGTGTTCAGCAGCTGGCAGCAGGAATCCTTGTTCTACCTGCTATTCTGGGGGGAAAATACACTTTTTGGAATCATGAGTTTGAAAATCATGAATCATGAATCGCGCATCCCAGGTCAGCTAAAAGGCACGTGAGGGAGGAATGTTCACCATACCCCACCTAACCCGCTGTCGCTGCTGCCTTCGTTGCAGTTCACCTACAGCTCTTTATTCTGAGCTGTTAGGTGACAAGATCAGTCACCTTTCTACTCAAAGTGAGCAGAGCAGGGCATGGTAGTGTAGGTCTGTACTGAGAGAGAGAGAGAAGAGAGAGAGAGAGAGAATTGACTTCATTTCTCAGAAGTTGGTTTTATAAAAGTCTGGCCAGGCTGTGATATCCTCAAACCCAGGATGAGGAGAGGGTCCTCCCCGTGTCCAGCAATCACCTCCAGTAGAGCCAGACAACTATGCATGAGCCTGGTGTCTCTGTTCCTGCTGGGAACACTGGGCTAAAGATTAACAATAAAAAACAAATGGCTCTTCCCTCTAGGAGCTCAGTCACATAAGTAAAGACATAAAAGCATAGCATTCCTCTTAGACAGAATGATGTACTCCTTAGAGAATTATTTTGAGGGCCCACCCAAGGATTAGCTCAGATAACCTGTGCAATCAATTCCAGGATTCCCCCACAAACAGATCAGAAACAAACTCAAAGTGAAGGTGGACCCACGTAAGGAAAGTACCGCAACAGCTCACTCTTCAGGAATCCCCTATCCATAGTCAAAGAGCAAGACCCAGAAATGCCTAACACAGTCAGAATCACCATCGCTAATGAAAGCAAACCCCTCAGAAGCACCGGCATAGGATAGGACAGCCATGCCACTCTCAGGACAGTCTAGATGGAAAGTGGAGGCCTAGAAGAAAGAAAACTGTGAGCTTCAAATACAAGGAGAGCAGTAGGTAGCGGCAGTCACCACAGTGCATGGGCCAGTTCAGAGAGCAAGGTGTCCCAAGAAAGGAGGGAAGCGACTCGAGTCACACATAACTAAACTCAACCCCACTTCCATTACCCAGGAGCTATGTCATCTTAGACACATGAAGCCACCTCTCACTCAAGTCCACTCATCTAAAACAGGAAAACCAATCATCGCCCACTCATGGGTAAAGGCTGAGATATTTTACAATATGGAGTAACAGTAGCCAAAGAGTGCACGTCTTGTCTGTGACATGATTCAACCCTGCATTTACCACTTGTCAGTACTCCAATAATTTGAGACCTAGCCAGATTGAATGATGCCTAGAGTACTATTTAATAAAGTTTAGAAACTGAAATAGAAACTCTACCTAGCCAGAAGAGCTTATTTTAAAAGATGATCAAAATGGAGCTAGAAAATTGGCTCGCCGGTTAAGGTGCACTAGCTGCTCTTCTTGAAGAATCAGGTTCGATTCCCACCACCCACTCATAACCATCTGTAACGCCAGTGCCAAGGGTTCCAGTGCCCTCTTCTGGCCTCTTCGGGCACTGCACACACATGGTGGATAAACACGCACACATAATTTTCCTAATGAACATAAAAAATATTACAGAAAGGTAAAATTCTAATATGATTTCAGGCCCTTTTCCTCTGTCAAAATACTAATGTACCCTGTCTTCCCTAAATTCAAACAATGATAAGCCATACTTTATCTTATTCTATACTTATAAAAATATACCCTGACTATATGAACATGATGACATTTTTCCATTTGTTTATATTTGTATGCACATGTCACGTGTGTTGTGTATGTTGTGTTGTGTGTGTGTGTTGTTGGTGGGGTGTTGTCACTCAGGCCAGAAGAGAGTGTCAGATCTCCTACAATTAGACTTTCAGGTAATTATGAGCTGACTGAGGTGGGTATTGGGAATAACTCAGGTCCCCTCATCGAGTATCAAGAACTCTCAACTGCTGGGCCATGTCATGAGCCCCTAGTCAAAGATTATTAATAATAATCTGTATGTTGAGGGCATGGAAATCTGGTAGGCTCAGTAACTAAAGAAGGCCAGCATCCCAAAAGCCAGTTTGTTTTGTGTATCAGAAGTCTTAAATCTGGGGCCAGACGGATAGCTCAGTGGGTAAAGGTGATTGCAGCCAAGCCTTGTGACTTGAGTTTGATGCCTAGAACCCACATGGTAGAAAGAGAGAACCTACTCCCACAAGCTGTCCTCTAAGCTTTACATGCACGCCGTGTATAGTATGATGAAGAGCATATGCCCCCCTGTGGGAAAAACTGGCGACCTCAGAGGCAGCCCTGGGCCCACCAGCAGCGAGCGCCAGGGCCTGCGGGTGGAGGCTGCCTGGAGGCTTCCAGGCAGCTCTTTTCAATACCGGAGAAAGGTCCTGGTCCAGTGGTCTGGAGGGCTTTGGCGGCGGCGGGCCCTAGCAGGCCCCAATGATATGAGGAAGTCCTTGGTTCCAAAAGCTTTTATTGTCATGGCAGATGGTAGATGGATCTGGATGTACACCCCCCAAACTCAGGCAGACCTGGTTAAGTAGGGAGCGAGAAAGGCGAGGTTCATGGGGCAATTCTGTTAACTAGTACGCCCTACATCATTAG